>JAOTRA010086974.1:0-12281 GCA_026260255.1 Pseudolaguvia tuberculata | reverse complement strand
AAAAACTATATCTTGCATATAATTTTGCAATAATTTTGAACTTTTATGAGAATTTTATTAACACTGCGTTCTAATAATTTTTGTTGGGATGATCCTGTAAAATATGCTGCTTGGAATTCTTTTCATTTTGCTCTTCTCGTTTGTTAGCAGTATTTTATAATTCTGGCATTGACCGTTAGTTACCTGGTGCTTGGTGACATTTTGAAAAAACTTGCATGGAATGCCACTGGAAGAGAATTGTGGTATTGTCCTAGACAGGAACGTTGAAAATGTCAGTTTCTGGTTTTATTATGCGCTAACCGCATTTCACTTTAGATAAATTTTTTAAATGTTTGAATATTTGATTGTTAGGCATTTTATATCATTTATTTTTGGCGTAGGGGATCAATCATGTCCCCAATTATGCATAGGGATATGCTGAAGCCTATCCCAGTGTATATAGAGTGAAAGGCATTGAACCTCAACCTTCTAAAACCAGAGTATTTACTGCTGACATAAATTAATTTGCCAATAAGATATATTATCTATCTGCAAGACTTAAAATGATACCCTCCAATGTGTCAGGTTGCCCTGATGAGTCCAATCGCTGTTCTTCATTAAAATCACAAAAAAAAAGGAATCTTGATATTTATGACATTGGTCTGGGCTTTGCTGAAAATATTACCATGTGGATAGCAAGTGACATCATCGTCATTCATGCATATCAGATTATCAGGGAATATTTATTCTTGATTGGCTCATTTCATCACACATTCAAAGGATAAAAATGGACAAGACCGACGTAAATGATGGCAAGCCAGCTGGAAGTGAAATCCTGTGGAATTCTTCTGCGATGATTGCCCGGCCATATTTACACCACCACTTACCACTGATAGCTTTGTTCTGCGTGTTTCCTCAGGACGACTGAACTGCAGCTTACAAAAGCTCAGCATCAAAAACTGCACAAGCATGTTGATTTAAGTTAACAACACTTTACATCTGCAGTTTATATAAATGTAAAAACAACCATTTAAACGTTTATATCCTCATGGGTTTTTTTAAAACTACACTAGAATCCCTCACTCCTAATTTATTCATTCATTCTTCTAACCGGCTTTTCCCTAATTCCCTAAATCCCAAGGGTCTGCTGGATCCTATCCCAGCAAACATAAGGTGAAAGCAGGGTTTAGGTCACCAGTCCACCACTGGGTCACAGAGAAAAACAAATGTACCTTGTGTACCTGGGAGGAAAACAGAGTAACCGGAGGAAACCCACGCAAGCGCAGGGAAAACTCAGCACAAAAAGATCCTTGGCCCAGGATTCGAACCTGAGACCTTCTTGTTGTGAGGCAATCATGCTAACAACTACACCACCTTGCCCCCCTTTACCTGTACTTCTAAATGTTATTGAAGTAATAAGTTTACTTGAGTAGAATATTTTATTATACTTTCCACCTCTGGTAACAACAAACAAGAGTAGAACATTTTACAGTTTGGAATAATGGACTTTTTATTTGGATGATCATACTACAAGTATTTTAAATAGATTTTATCACACATCATCACACACATCACACATCACACATCTTCTAACCGCTTATCCGGGACCGTGTCGCGGTGGCACCTGTCCAAGCAGGGATGCCAAGACATCCCTCTTCCCCAGACACTTCCTCCAGCTCTTCCAGGAGAACACAGAGGCGTTCCCATGGCAGCCGAGAGACATAGTGGGACATGCCCAAAACACCGCTCCTGGGAGGCGTCCTTGAGGCATCCGTGACAGATGCCCGAACCACCTCAGCTGGCTTCTCTCGAAGCGGAGGGGCAGTGGCTCTACTCTGAGCTCCTGCCGGATGACCGAGCTCCTCACCCTATCTCTAAGGGAGTGCCCAGCCACCCTGCGGAGGAAACTCATTTCAACCGCCTGTATCCGGGATCTTATCCTTTCGGTCATTACCCAAAGCTCATGATCATAGGTGAGAGTAGGAGCGTAGATTGACTGGTAAATCGAGAGCTTTGCTTTGCAGCTCAGCTCTTGCTTCACCACGACCAATCGGTACTGCAGAAGATGCACCAATCCTCCTGTCAATCTCTCGCTCCATTCTTCCCTCACTCGTAAACAGGATCCCGAGATACTTAAAGGTCCTGGCTTGATGGAGCCAACAGTACAACATCATCTGCAAAAAGCAGAGATGAAATCCTGTAGCCCAAAACCTGACTCCCTCCTCACCCTGGCTTTATTTTTTAATAAAAAATTGAAGTGATTCCGTTGGAACCTTTTCTGGTCCCAGGGTATTAAATTAGAAACGTCATACATAATCATAATAGCATAATCGAGACAGACTGGTCTCAGTTAACTCTGAGTATCTCACAAACCACAAGCCATTTGAAAAGATGACTGAAGATTAAGAGAGCAGCAAAATCGATTATTTGCTAAAAAAGAAAAACTATCCTATTTAATCTGGGTCATTAATCCTTATTATAAAGAGAACACCAATGCTTTCATTTAATGAACCGAAAGCCTTTAGTTTAAACTAATCCCAGTTTACACACACTCTGCACTCAAACTGCAATATTTAAACTTCAGACATTTTTACTACTATTTCCTAGTTGACAAAAGGTAAACTTTACAGTATTTAAAATATATCAGTTGAAAAAGTTTGATAATGGAGATCCACTGATGTGAGCAGTCTTTTACAACCTAAAGTGCAGTTTAAAGTGCAGCTTATTTATAAAAAGTGCTTAACTCAACATAAACAGAAAATACCAACTAACAGTACAGTGCAAACACTTATAACCCTCGCAATGGTTTCAGGTGACCCGTCCATCGCAGGGCCACACATTGACAAACAACCACTCACACTCACTGCTATGACTAATTTAGTTAAAGTTACAGTTAAGCATTTAGCGACAGATAAACAGTGCTTATAGTTATAACCTAGAACATTTCACTACTGATACAGATACAAACTCCAAAAACTGTTGTAGGTTTTTTTGGGTATAAGTTTAGGTGTCAAGGACAAGGTGTTTAGTGAAGAGGTTTGTCATCTCTTGAAAAGGTTTGTCTTCTCTTCCTCTTTTTTGCAAGGGTTGAGTTCAGCTGGTGAGTTGCCATCCATGAAGATATGTCTGCCAGGAAAGCAGAGATCCTTGCAGAAGCTGTGGTGTCAAAAGGGGAAAATGATAGAACAAGTTGAGTGTCATCAGAGTGTCATGGGTAAGTGAACCCATGTGAGGAAATGACTTTGCTAAGTGAGTGAGTGTAGATGGAGAAAAGTAGAAAACCAAGGACTGAGCCTTGGAGCAGACGTGGTTCCTCTCCATTTTTCCTGATATGAACAGTTTCATATCAACCCACTGCCAGGCTGGATAATTTACGCCAATGTTCTTCATGGTGGACAGCAGGATTTTGTGGTTGACCGTATCAAATGCAGCTGAAAGGTCTTAAAGAATGAGGACAGATGACAGGTTGGATGTCCTGGCCGCATGCAGCTTTTCAGTGACTGTCAAGGGGGCAGTCTCTGTAGAGTGAGCTGATTTGAAGCCAGACTGGTTGAGATCTTGGAGGTTGTTCTGTGTAAGAAAGAGGGACAGTTGTATAACAGTTCATTCAAGTATTTAGGAACGAAAAGTGATACTGGTCTGTAGTGTAGGGTCCATTAATGCCTTCTTCAGGATCGGAATAACTAGTGCTCACTTGACAGTATTGCAGCAATAAAAGGCGGGAAAGATGGGCCTGGAGCAGTGTTGAGAGTAGTGGGTCCAGTGGCGAGGTGGTAGGTTTCCATGACAGTATGATTTGGTGAAATTCATCCGATGCGAGTGGGAAAAAGTGACACAGTAAAGGCACAGACAGTTTATGGGGAGTAAATAAAGGAATACCTGTAGAATTGCTGAAACTCAAACTAGAATTGGTTGCTTGATTTTCCATCATAGAAGAAAGCAAAGTCATCTGCAGTCAGAAAAGATGGAGTTGTAGATCTTGTAAAGCTTGCAAAGGTCTTTTGCTGAATCGCCAATTTTCTCTTTGTAGTATGTACTCTTGGCCAAAGTTACATCTGAAGCAAACTTGAAGAGGAGAGTGTAGTAGGCGTAAGATCAGATCATTTCTTCCATTTTCTCTCCAGTTTCCTACGACTGCACCTCTGACAGCCAAGGAACAGCACAAGAAGTCTTCCTAGATTTGAGAGACAGAGGACAGAGAGAATCAATATTTGAAGAAAGAAAGGACAAGAGTGTGTCCGTGGCTAAATCTAAGGAGATAGAGGAAAAAGAATCGGGAACAGGAAGAGAAGAAAGGGTGCAGGAAGCTACCATCATGTTGTGAGACGATTGTGCTAATCACTACGCTATCATGGTGCCCACTCTTTTATATCAGGTTTTGCTAAATAACAATACTGAAGAAGATACAGTGGATTGGAAAAGTATTTATACCCCTTGAACTTTTCCACATTTTCTCACATTATCACCACAAACAATTACATTTTATTGTATTATAATATATTAAATATTTTCTATGTGAAAGACCAACACAAAGTGCCATACAATTAAGAAGTAGAAAGAAAGTTATATATAATGAATTATTAATTTTTCTGAGTGCATCCAATTGCATTCAGAAGTTGCCTGATGATTGCTGACTGATCGAATGTTGACCCAATGACTAAAAAGAGTCCATCTGTGTGAAATTTAATCTCAGTACAAATACAGCTGTTCTGTGACGGATCTTTGCAGCTCCAAAATTTTTGACTTTATCGTTTTGGTATACTGTATTTTTATATAAATTCAGAGGTCATGCCAGGTTTGTTTTGAGGTCCTTGTTGATAGAACTCAGACACCATTAGAGAGGAGGGTGTTCAGATGTAGTGGTATTTTTGGTCTGACCTTCAAGACTGGCAAAGGCTTTTGATGTGGTCATATCCACAGTTATCAGGGCTGAAAGAGGGATTTTTTTCATATACACACAATATTATTAGAGTTAAATTAATGCACGAACACCAGTGTACGGCACAAGGTCCTTACCACCACTAAACCACTTTGGGATGAACTAGAATGCTGACTGCACCCCAGACCTCCTTACCTGACATTAGTGTCTGATCTCACTAATACTATTAGAGCTGAATGAAGCAATATCTCACATTCAAGCTCAACATTGGACTGGAAGGTCTTACTAGAAGACTGGAATGTCATCCAATAGCAAAAATGGGAATCAATCTGGAAGAAGAAGTTGAAAATCACATTTGTTTGTGATGCAACATCAATGTTGCTGCCCGTGATCCAGTATGAATTTAACAGCCGGAGCGCCTCTCATGGGACTCTCTCAAACACTCTAATGAACCACTAAGCCAATTGGAACAGTGGATGTCAGCTGGCTCTATAGGCCCTCCTGTTTCTATTAAAAAACAAGTATTTGGTTCACCCTGTAGCACACCATTAAATTCTCATTAAAGATTCAGTTTTGCCTCTTATTACATCCTTATTAGATCGCAGTCTTTGCAATTTCAAAATGGAGATTATCTAGTTAATGACAATTAGTGATAGTGGAACTGCAAAAACAAACTGTCCTTTTGTTGGCTAAATGTGGACACCAGATTATCTGTAGATATGCCCTAATCGATCGGAAAGTCTGTTCATTCGTTCATTCATTCAGTCAATCTTCTAACCTGCTTATTCCCTAATTCTGGGTCACAGGGGTCTGTTGGGTCCTATCCCAGTGCACATAGGGCGAACGGCAGGGGTACACCCTGGACAGATTGTCAGTACCCATTTAGACGAATCACCAATCAACCTAATATCCACGATTTTGGACTGCAAGCATGTGGAGAACATGCAATCTCGATCAAGAAGTTCCTTTAACTGGGAATCAAACCCGGGGCCTTCTTGTTGTCAGATGACTGTGCTAACCACTATGCCACCACCCTGCCGAAGTTTGTTCAGGGCAGGAAGAGTTGGCTAACTTTGCGGTAGTAGGACTTAAACTTTTCAGTGAATAGCACAGTCACCTCACAACAAGTCCCGGGTTTAATTCGGGGGCAAGGCATTTTTCTGCGTGGAGTTTGTCCAAAAACATGTACATTATGTTGATTGCTGACTCTAAATTGCCTATAGGATAGTGTGTATTTAGCCAAACTCTGGAATTATTGCCAGCCTGTCTGCATATTAACCTTTATTCTGTTGATGTACCGACTATTTCTCACTGTTTATACGACAGTGTCTTTTAGATTTGTGTTTTGCCTGTGTTTTACAGTGTTGTATGCTATTTGCGTATTGATTACTTTGTCTACAATTTATACATTTGCTTTATGACTGGAATTATCTGATGATAAATAACCTGTTCAACTGTTTAGCAACATGACATATTAGACATGCTCCACTTCCGACATGTGGATGTAGACAGGTGAGGATGTTCCTGGTATACCATGCTGACAGGCTTTGGAGCTTCACCTTGGAGGCTGATTCGTTGTTACTGATTCGATCTATAACTGTGGTATCATCTACATACTTGATGAAGCTGTTGGAGTTATTCTGCAGAGCACGGTCACGGGTGAACCGAGAGAAGAGCAATAGGTTCAGAACGCAACCTTGTGGGACACCGATGTTCAGTATGAGGGTAGAGGATTTGTGTTTACCCAATCTAACAGACTAAGGTCTATTTGTAGTTCTTTTCTTCTGAGGATTCCACTTGTTATGCAGCATCTGGGTTGCTTTTAATAATAATAAATGCTAATGCCTTAGCTTTCATTCATTTTAATTTTTATAAGTCAGTTGCTGTACTCATTGTTTATATAATCTGTAAACTTTCCATGTTAATCATCATTCCTAAAAATTAAAAATTAGATGTATACTTTTTTAAAATGTGGCTTCATTTAATTAAAGTTGGTTATTGTCCCTCATTTTCGAGATTTCTTTTTTACGTACAGAAAATTTGAACCCCTGTTTGATGACAACTTTTCTACGACTTCATTTTCTTATCATATCCTAATTATAAGGAATAGTTCTACCCCATTTTCGGATGGGGAAATGGGGAAAAGGTAGCACAGTTATTAAGGGTTCCCAGATTAAGTATTTTCAGCACCACCGAGTTACCATTGATAGACCCCTAACCCCTAGTTGCTGAGTTGTATAAAAGAGATACATGTAATACGAATAACACTATTCATTCATCTTCTTACCCCCTTATTCCCAAACTTGGGGTCACAGGGTTCTGCTGCGCCTATCACAGCACACATAGGGCAAGAGGCGGGGGTACACTCAGGACGGGTTACCAGTCCATCTCAGGGCAACACATAGACAAACAACCACTCACACACTCATTCACTCCTGTGGACAGGAAACCGGAGTACCCAGAGAAAAATACTGTATACGGAGAAGATCATGCAAACCTGGGGAGAACTGAAGGGTCCCGGCCTGGGGTTCGAACCCGGGACCTTCTTGTTGTGAGGTGACCGTACAATCCACTATACCACCGCGCTGTCCACACATAACACTATCAAATATGTAATTAATCATAATGGACAATAATAACGGGATTGGGAGGCGTGGTGGCAGAGCGGTTAGCATGCAACAAGGTTCTGGATTTAAATCCTCAGGGCAAGGGTCTTTATCAAAAAACAGGTTGATTAATGATTCTGTTCCGTGATATAAACACATGCTGGAGTCAGACTTCGGGTACCAGCTTTTATTTACAGGTAAGTACCAACTGAAGTCTATAACTAAGCAGAGACCAAACCAAAACCGTGCAGCAGTGCTGCTCTAATGAAACGGTACTTAGCTTTAGGGACTCAAACGTGGAAACAGCTTTTTAAGCAAGACGAAGCTTTAAGAACTCAAACGTGAAAACAAATTCTTGGAATGATACGAAGATCACATATCAACATAACATCAAAACAATAATCCGTTCCATCATTAAGATGGCACTCACCTTAAATAACCTACCCAATCAGCTGGCGTTGGTGGTTAGTCACGTAGAAGGTGTAGGGCATGTTTCATAACAGATTCTAAATAGTTGGACTTAATCTTATACTAAAAATGAATTCATCCTGCTGATGTCAGGGAGTGTTATATGATTAGAGAAAGAACAGTCTTCAAAATGTGTGTAATAGACTTTATCTATCCCGCAGTCTATCGCAGTACCACACATCTACAACCAACTATACACACACTCACTTCTATCTGCAATTTAGAAACAACCTAATGTACAAGTGTTTGGACTATGGACATTAGGTTGCCTGTCCAACGCAGGGACAAAAATAAACAAACAACCACACACACACTTGCTCAGCAATTTACAATCACCCTAATGTACATGTTTTTGGACTGTGAGAGGAAATTGGAGTGTCTGTAGAAAAACACTGTATACGGAGAAGAACATGCGAACCTAAGACATTCTTTCTGTTAGACCGTCTGCATTGTAATTTGTTCTCAGGAATTAGAAAGCTAAATGTATTTTTTTTAAAACACCCTAAATCTTTCCAAGAGGATGGAACAGGATGGATTTTTACAAAAACAATTGACGTGGCAGCACTGGAGAAAAGTAAAACGTTCTGTAGCTTGAGTAATAATATTGACCCCTTTTAACTAGGTTTAACGTTAGATGATTATAAAAGCTATCTGACCAGAATTGAGATGTTTGCCGATGACATTTAAGCACGGAAATAAGGCACAGTTAATAGCCCTTGCCTTTTGACCTTCTCGTTAGTGTCTTGTTACGGTCTGCTTCCTTATCTGACTTCTGCATCTATTAAGTCTTCTTAATAAGGCTGCACATTAGACACATAGTCTGCAGTGCTTATATAGATGAGTAGACATGGAACTTATATAAAGAATGTCAATATAATTTATGAAATCCTAATAAAAACAGTTAATTATTCATTCAGTCATTCTTTTATTCATTCATTTTCTAATCTGCTTATTCCCATTAGTTTGAAAGACATGGGTATATAATTATTTATTTATTTTACATAACTTTATAAGAATGATTAATACATTTCCGGAGATATTATTTATTTTGCAAAATTTTGTTTTATTATTTTCTTTAATGTGGGGGTGCTGCAAGGTTGGACGTTTAGGACAGTTTGGTTTTCTTTTAGCCCAAAATTATACATAAACATCCTAGCCCAATTCAGACAAGCCTGATGTTCCTGTGCTAAAGAAAAATGTCATTTCTATTTAAATAAAATTGCACTTTATCAGAATATCTTTCCATTGTATGTATATAGCATGGCATTATTTCTGAACAAAACCTAGAAGACCCTCAGAGAGCCAAACACTGTTCTGGCATGGCAATAAGCTGTGCACAATGCTGCCAAACTCCGTAACGATGGTGACTTTCACAGAGCTCTAACTCGACCTGACTACCATTTTAAGACTTGGAACACTGACACAAATTAGTGAAAGATAAGGAAGACCCTGGTTCAAGTCACAGCACTGAAAAAACAAGTTTCACTGTGCTCTGAAGTCTCATGACAAAGACATTTATTTTAAATGCAATACCTTTGTGGAACATCCTCACTGTCATGCTCCACAAGTACTCCACTAGTGAGCGCATGTGTACTCTTTCATATAGTACTCTTTCAGAAGTGTATTTTAAGAGTAAGAGTGAGACTAAATCTAGAGGAGGCTGTTTAAAAACCACATATGGATGTGAAAGTCTGGGTTAATAATACCCTTTTCCATTCATTCACTCTTCTAACCAGTTTAATCCAGGAGGTCACAGGGATCTGGATAGGTAATCAGTCCATCGCAGGGTCACACATAGACGAACAACCAAACACATATAGCATATTCAGTATCACAGATATTCAGATCATGTTCGCAGTATTACTGTTGAGCCTCGGTTGTCAAATTTTGATTTCCTTTTTCCGTGAACGAACAATAATCCATGTAGCAGGATGATGAAATGCAAGTGAGAAGCTTGAGCAATGTAGTGGATTTAATATTTAATGCTTGCATATTTTAATCACAAACATACAAGCAGGACTTTTTTCTGTGTTTATGTATATATTTGTATACTAAAAACAAAAAGATAAATATGAAGAACAAAACAAAATAGGGCGGTGCTGTTGCGTAGTGGTTAGCATGGTTTCCTCACAGCAGGAAGGTCCAGGGTTTGATTCCCAGGCAATGGGTCTTTCAGTGCGAAGTTTCCATGTTCTCCCATTGCTTGTATGGGTTTCCGGGTTTTCCCCCATAGTACCAAAACATATAAATTAGGTTGATTAGTGATTCTAAATTGCCAGGGATCTTGCAATGGACTGGCGGCCTGTCCAGGGTCTCTGCCTTTCACATTATGTGCTTTCATCCGATGTGATAAGCTCCAAGAGACACCCAAGAACCAGAATTGGGGAAAAATCAGTTAAGAAGAGAACAATTGTTTGGAATACTTCCAAAAAGAGCCAAAATCAGTAAACAAAACCACTGGTAGCCTTAGGAGAGGTTTGTGTGTAGTACAAGATAAAAACCTCCAGCACTTATCTGAGTTATTGAGGTAGATTTGTTGTGGAGAACATGTCAGACAATGTGCTGCAGCACATTCACAACATATTAATGTATTCATACGTTCCCCTGTTTACTTGTCCTAAGGGAATAAATCCATCTCTCTTTCTCTCTCTCTGTCTCTTTACCACTGATAGGTCAGGGTGACTCCCCTGTGTGATCGAAAGCCTTCATTAACTCTCTCTCCTGCTTTCACTGCGGCACAGCAAACATTCCTGAGAAAACCATCTTCTTTTCCAAACATTGAGACATTGACAACATTTTCCATCTCGACCATGCAGCCCTGTTCTGCTGCTGCTGCTAAAGTTAGCACGCTAGCAGCAAGACAGAACCCAGTTTCCATGGAATCGCAGTGGGGAAGATGACGCTTTGACTCACAATAACAAAAGCTTGTCAGAAACACTATGTACTTTTGACTTCTATTATATATTTCTGACATTGAAATTGAAAGAAAAAAGGTGTTCAGTGCATTCCTGACTGGCAGTCTGTCCAAATCCATGTTTCAATCGAGTTCCCAAGGATGTAAAGCTCTCTGGGTGAGGGTTGTTTAACAAGTATTTTTTATTTAAATAGCAAAAAACCCTGGTCTAGGTGTACATCAACTAAAAAGATATACGACTTCATAAGTCTGAAGTGTCTTAGTAATTCTAAATAAATAATTCAGTCCATTTTTATGGCATGTGTGTTGGTTGATTTTATTTAATAATATATTTCAGCCTTTACACTTCCACTCAACTGTTCTTGTGCTGCTGTGCTGAATGATTACTGTTTAGATCCTAATTAAAGGAAACTACCCAGATTAACTGAGATCAAATTAAACAGGTGGCCTGTTTTCGGAATTGTAGCTCATCCAAGGAGCTTGACAGTTTAATAAATCTTTTGTTTAGTGCTTATTACTTAGTGGCAGATTAAAGAGGCGAAAAATACATCAGCACAACGGTTGCTCTTTAAGTCATTAATAATTTTCTCCTTTTGTGTCAGGGATTTGTGAAACCTGATTCCACGAGCCACCAGGGGGCAACCAAGTGACTTTGGAACTCATTCATTCATTCATTCATTCATTCATCTTCTTACCCGCTTATTCCCGAATCTGGGGTCCCGGGGGTCTGCTGCGCCTATCCCAGCACACATAGGGCGAGAGACAGGGGTACACCCTCGGTATGTGATCGTTTTGTAAGTCTTGTAAGTGATGTAAGTGTTGCTTCCTTGTTGAAGCGGTTAAAGACTACCGGTATCTGTGGCTACACCAAAAATAACAAGTTTTAAATGTGTTTCAAGTTGTTGAATTTAAGGTGTAGAGTTATGGGAGGTGATATAGGTGGTATAGAGGTAAGTATAGGAGGTGGACTAAATACACATGCAGAAAGTAGTTATAATCAAAAAGGATAAACACATAGCATGAAGACAGAAACAACAAAACAGTAGAAGAAAAAGTCTCATGGTTGCCTTTTGGTGGTCTGGTGAAAATATGTCCCCTTCAGTGGTTGCAACAGTGAATCAAGTGCCTCCTCCTAACTCTATCCTCTGTATCCTGTTCACTCACACATATGACCTTGGGTGTCTATAAAAAGAAAAAATATTCATTAATTAGTTAATTAATTCTTTCATTATTGTATGCATTTATTGATTCATCTTCTATACTCACTTATTTGAGACAGAGAGAGAGAGAGAGAGAGAGAGAGAGAGAGAGAGGGATTTAGAGCCATGATTTCTCTTGAGAGCTCCAGTATCTTTCTATCTCTCTCTCTCTCTCTCTCTCTCTCTCTCTCTCTCTCTCTCTCTCTCTCTCTCTTTCTCTCTCTCTCTCTCTCTCT
>JAOTRA010086973.1:0-26174 GCA_026260255.1 Pseudolaguvia tuberculata | reverse complement strand
CCTCCGGACCAGGCAGACGCTCCTTGACCACCTCCGGACCAGGCAGATGCTCCTCGACCACCTCTGGACCAGGCAGATGCTCCTCGACCACCTCCGGACCAGGCAGATGCTCCTCGACCACCTCTGGACCAGGCAGACGCTCCTCGACCACCTCCGGACCAGGCAGACGCTCCTCAACCACCTCTGATCCCACCAGGCACACCTCTGGGCGGGCCAGAAAGACTACAGCCCCCACTGGGGTGAGGAAGTCACATTTGGTGAGGAGATAGAAAAAAGGTAGAGGATGTCCTCCCTGAGACGTTGGTCCAAGTCCCAGGCTTGAGCTACCTGAGCCTTCCTCATTAAGCACAAATACACCAGCCCGCATTTGCTGCTGGGCGTGATGTAAGCGTGTGGCTGGGATTTAAAAAACTCTGCACACTCCCACACAAACGTCTGACACTTACCGCGGCGACTGTCATATCTCTGCGGCAATGCGATCGTGGGTGGGAGCTGCCGCCAATCTGCTGGGTGGGAACTTGGTTGGATTATACTGTCAGAGAGGGTGGGGGGTGCCGGATCGGGGAAAAGGAGCGCAACCAAACGCAGGATTGGCGGGTTTAAATTATCCATTTTATTAAAAAATGAATTCATTAATTTAAAAAACAAAATTTAAACAAAAAAAATACAGTGAAATGAGACATGAGACTTGACGTGAAGAGACGAGACAGATCCGCAAACTTGAACTTGAACATGAAAAAAAAACATTCAGTGCAAAAGGGAAAAAGGCGAGATAATCCAACAGACCCTAGTAGAAAGCTGCCAGCTTATAAAATGTGCAAATCAGCGCTTGACAAGACTCAGCTGCATGCGCGCTCACGCACACACACGAGAGCGCTCAAGCGCAATCGAGCCCGTGCACACCGGCAGTGCGCTGGAGACGCTCATCTCAGAGGAGGGCGTGACAGTTTTTACTGCTCTAGTGAACAACATAGATGTATTGAGTTTCACTCATACTTTTACATCACACCCTTTCAATGTGTGTTGAGCTCCCAACAGCCATTGTTCAGGCTGGTTATCCATGAAAGACTTAAGACTAAGATAACCCTGCAAAAAACTGAGCCTTAGGTATATTGTCCCATTTAAAGTATTCCGCCAAGTTGATAAGTTCTCCTACGATCGACTACTCCCTACATACCGCATAGCTTCCACCTTCCATGTTTCCCTCCTCAAACCCCATCATGATAATGTTGTTTTATTATTACTAACCTTCACTATATGTATGTGATTTTCATGTTCGAACGCAGCGTCAATATGATCATGCAGTCCATTGAATGCACTTTGAATACTTTTTTATTGACAACTATACATCTTGTCAATAAAAAGCTTTCTTTCTCGATTTTGCTCACAACTTTGTGTCTTGTGTTTTCTTTGGTTCGCAATCCCCATGGGACACAAGAGATTAAGGGCTTAAGAGATTATCCTACAAACAGATGGTAGAGGTCAGCGATACAGTTTTCCTAACATTTTGTGGGCTTGTCGGGGATTCTGCAGACTGAGTAAGTGTTGCTGATTGGTGTCATGTCATACCTCTAATGTGTAGGCACACTTCCCCGCCTGTGAAATTAGCAGAAATTTCAAGTTGTACAAATAATACGGTAGTTATTTTACTAGGAAAACTAAGGGTTCCTAGGAAAACTAAGGGTTACTCTGTATACTAGACTGCAAGTAATCGTGTATGTAATGAGTTTTGAGAGAAAACTGCATTTACATTTCCTGAGAGTAAATGAGACAGTACTCTAGGTTCTTCCCTGTCCCGTTTTTTTTCCTATTTGTTTTTCCTATTATCTGGTTTCCTTTTGTCAATCAGGTCACCCCAGGAAAACTGGAAAAAAAACTGAGAAAAAAACCCGAGAAAAAACGAGCTGAAACATTATGGGTACTAAATTGTCTAAATTAAAGCCAAAAGATTATTCTGTTCTCACTCCGTAGGAAACGTCCCGGCAGTAGATGACTAGATGTGGTCTAAATTTTTATGCTAATTCGTATGTGAATAATCTCGCTGGTTGGACTGAGGGTCAACCAAAACTTTTCCTAGGGCTGGTACGTTTTGTCCTGAGTATTTACAGTTCGCATATAGATAAATATATGAGGACTTGGGTCATCCAAATTGAGATTATGCTTACATGAAAGTGTATTATGAAACATGGTATATGATGCAAGATATTTGGAGTAAATATCGTTCTGTTGGTAACAAAGGAGTATTTTGAAATCCTGCACACATTTCAAGTACACACAGAAAGACAAGAGGGCATTTCTAATGTTTAGAAATAAGGGCGACATGAGCAAATAGGCGTAAGCAATTAGAGATATATAGTTTGATGAAAAACTAATCATAAACTAACTACAACATATACATATTAGCTGTAGCACTAAAATAAATTTATGAAAGGAAAATAAATAAGATGAAGAATAGACTAAAGACAGAGACTGTGTGCTATCAGTGATCTTTAAAAACTGGATAAACTTAACTGAGTGTTAAACTAAAAACTAACCAAATAAAAATACTAATACAAAAATTATACCAGAGACATAGTGGTACTGAAAGGGAATTTCTTTATTGAAAAAGCCCCATTTTTAGTCATTTGGAATGATGTCTTCATCAGAGGAAGCAACAGAGGGAGAGAAAAGGGGTGGAGGCAGAGAGACGACTGAGGGGGTGTAGGTTCATCATCCGATAACAGGGGTGGTGATAGTATGGGAAGAGGAGACACACTGTTCAATTGTGGGAATTGTCTGCGAAGGTTTTTGACTCCAGAAGGCCCAGGGTTCCCGGTAGAATCAGGAGAAGACATGTAGTAGGTTTGTGTTCCGACCTCACAGGTTGATGGGAGAATGGCAGGTTCAGTCTGCACAGGGACATCACAGGTTCGGGGTGGAAAGACAAGGTGCGCAAATTGATGAGTTGGTCTAGAAAAATATTAATCTCCTTCTAAGGTGGCGGACTGGGCTCCGCCCCCATGCAGCGTCAACGAACGAGGCTCTGCCGCATGCAGCTCCAGCTGTCAAAGTGCCACATACATGGTTGTATTTAAGGTGACGCGCCGGTAAGCGCAGGTGTGGGTCATTGTGAAAGTATTCTAGTGTGTGATCATCTTTGGAATTTCGGACAATCTCTCGATTTAGTTTTGTTTAGTGTGTCGGTGTGTTCTCTTCGTTTTTGTGTTTGGTTTGTTTTGTTTACGTGGTCACTGTATATATATATATCACTTCAAAATTGTCTCTTTAAATAAAACTTAACTCTTCACTGCATCTATGGATCCGGCTGTCTTCTCCACACTCACCGCAGCGTTACAGAATAACCCACCTATCCCATCTACGGATCCAGCGGGAAGGAATAACGTGATGGACTGTTTCCTTAAACTGTTTAGCCCAGATTTTTTGTCGGCGCGCCTAGCCACGCTAGCGCTAGTGTACACTGCTACAGAGGCTAACCGGCTAGTCACCGCCATCCAGCTGCACACTCTTGCAGTCAAATTGCTAACCGGACAGGCTAACCTCCTAGCACGAGTGCTAGCACCTACAGGTAAACACCTTAAACCTCCGAATAAGTTTAACGGCAAGCAGGAACGTTGTCTTCCATTCGTCACTCAGTGTCGCCAATAATTTTCATGAGCTCATCTGTTCCCGTCAGAAAAAACTAAATGCGAGGTTTTTTTTACTGTTACTGGGTGACGAGGCATTACTAGCGATAGCGGCGGTCTGGGATTTTTACTGGCAACAACTCTACACTTTCTGCACTGAATTTCGGAGGCCTTTTTCCGGACCTATCGAGCCCTCTGTGTCTGCATCAGAACCCTCTGTGTCTGCATCAGAACCCTCTGTGTCTGCATCCGAGCCCTCTGTGTCTGCATCAGAGCCCTCTGTGGCTGCATCAGAGCCTTCTGTGTCTTCACCAGGCAGCCGGGAGGACACCTACTTGTGTGCGCTAAGGAGGTTTACATCTCGTCCGTCCTGATTGACGATTGCTACAGTGGTCCCTTCGAGGTGATGGAGGCTGCCCCGGGGCCACGACCTGTCTAGTGTCACATGTGCTGGACATGCAGTTGGGGCCCCGTAAGCAAACTGGATTGTTCGGTCCAGCGAGGGTTCCCACTCAGCTAGGAAAGCCTTCACCAGAGCCCTCTGCGTGTTTATCAGAGCCCTTCTGCATGTTTACCAGAGCCCTCTGGGTCTTCACCAGAGCTCTCTGCGTCTTCACCAGAGCCCTCATCATTGTCTTTGCCGGTTCCTGAAGTTTCATCTTCACCGGCATCCGAGTCCTCATCAGCGTCTGCATCTGAGTCCTCGTCAGCGTCTGCATCTTCACTTTTGTCTGTGCCCACACCTAAATGCTTGTCTTTTTCTACAGTCCCTTCTGAGGTCCCTCTGGCACCTTCTGAGGTCCCTTTAGATGCTCCTCCGGTCAATCCGGTCCTTTCTGATGTCCTTTCTGTCCCTTCAGAGTCCCTTTCTGTCCCTTCAGAGTCTCTTTCTGTCCCTTCAGAGTCCCCCTAACGTTACCTTCAGAGTCCCACGCATTACTTTCAGAGTCCCACGCGTTACCTTCAGAGTCCCACGCGTTACCTTCAGAGTCCCACGTGTTACCTTCAGAGTCCCTCGCGCTACCTTCAGAGTCCCTCTCATTACCTTCAGAGTCCCTTTCTGTCCCTTCAGAGTCCCCCTCACGTCCCCCTCTTGAGTCCCACTTGGTCTCTCTTGAGTCTCTCTCAGTCCCTTTAGAGTTCCCTCAGATCCCCGGGCACTTCGGCGTTCCCTCAGGTCCATCCGGACCCTATTGAGTTCCCTCAGGTCCCTCCGGACCCTATTGAGTTCCCCCATGTCCCTCCGGACCCTATTGAGTTTCCTCAGGTCCCTTCGGACCCTATTGAGTTGTATGAGGCCCCTTCGGCCCTTCCAGAATTGTCTGAGACCCCTTTGGCCCCTCCAGAATTGTCTAAGGCCTCTTCGGCCCCTCTGGTCCCTTTAGAGGTCCCTCTGGTTCCTTTAGAGTTTCCTCCGGTTACTTTAGAGGTCCCTCTGGTCCCACCGGTCCCTTTAGAGGTCCCTCCTGGGCTCCCTCCGTTCCCTCTGGTCCCTTCGGTCCTATCTGGGTTCCCTCCGGTCCCTCTTGGTTTCCCTTTGTAGCCTTCAAGTTTCTCTTCGTGGCCTTCAGGTTTCCCTCCGTGGCCTTCAGGTTTCACTCCGTGGCCTTCAGCTTTCCCTCCATGGCCTTCAGGTTTCCCTCCGTGTCCTTCAGGTTTTCCTTTGTGGACTTTAGGTTTCCCCTCGTTGCCCTCAGAGTTCCCGGCGTGCGAGACTAGGGAACCATATCCCGTCCTTATGGAGGCCTGGAAGCCTCACCCTGACCACACCCCACTCTGGTTGTGGAGTGTACAGGGTCCTGGACCCCCCTGCTATCACTTCATGCACTGTGGGCTGACTACGAGGTGTTTGGGTTTTTCATTCCCTATTTTTTCTCTGTGTATGGCTTTTTTGGGCTGCGCCTTGGAGGACGCCAGGTGCCGCCCTTTTGGGGGGGGTTATGTAAGGTGGTGCACTGGGCTCCGCCCCATGCAGCGTCAACGGATGAGGCTCTGCCCCATGCAGCGTCAGCTGTCAAAGTACTACATACATGTTTGGCATTGTTGTCCTGGCAACTAGGTTGCCATTGCGATGACGTAATAATTAAGGTGACGCGCCGGTAAGCGCAGGTGTGGGTTATTGTGAAAGTACGCCGGTATTCTAGTGTGTGATCATCTTTGGAATTTCTCTCGATTTAGTTTTGTTTAGTGTCTCAGTGTGTTTCTTTTTGTCCTCGGTTTGTTTTGTTTATGTGGTCACTGTAAATATATATCACCTCAAAATTGTCTCTTTAAATAAAACTTCACTCTTCACTGCATCTATGGATCCGGCTCTCTTCTCCGCACTCACTGCAGCATTACACTCCCCACTTAAGCCGGCCAGTTGAGAACGCCACACTCGCATGATGAATTCCTTATTTAGCAGTTAACAAGCTAGAAAAAGAAAGAGAAATACATAAAATAAGTGCATACCACTTTGTCATGGTGTTCTATAAAAATACTGCCTTAAAACTTATTTATTAATTACTAACTGTGTGAACTTGAGTACTGAATTAAAATAATGATTAAAATATATAAAATAGGTGATTCTTGTGTGGACTGATAAAAATCATTAAGAGTTGAACTGAATAAGTGATTTCCCAATATAATTTAGAAGTAGTTCAAATAACAACAAAAAATACATAAAACCTATATATACACATGTTTTTTTAGTTAGCACAATTATACCTAATGTCAATTTACGTCTCTTACAGGATTCAGCCCTGGCAGCTGATGCGTCCTACTCGCAGAAGTGAGATGTCGATCAATCTGGCATATGGTACACCGATGATGACCGTCTTTGTTTACCATTCCATTGCCTACATTTCTTGTGTCACACCGTGCACAAAAAGGAGTAAAAGAGGATATGCACAAAAGAGGTTTTTTGTCTTTTTGCAGGGGTAGATACAATTTTGGACAGATGTTTGGTATGCACACAAAACAACATCTCAAAACTTAAAGCAAAACCTGTCCAAAATGTGGGCCTTACAAACAAATACATCATGGTTCTGGTAGACAAATTCTCACGATTGGTTGAAGCGTTTCCAACACAGAGGAAATGCGAAGATAGTAACCAGCATATTAGCTAAAGAGACCATTAAAGGTTTTGGGTACCGATGGGGATTGATTCAGCAAAAAGGCACGCCATTTACATCCAAAGTTACACAAGATACCTTTCCATCAATATCCCATATCATCCACAACTTGAGCAAACTAACCGTACCATAAAAAAACAGTTGAATAAGCTATGCAGGACCTGGGACATTCTAACTGGGTTGAACTGTTGCCCGCAGTCTTGGCTAAGATGCATATGACTCCTTGTAAGGATGTAGGATATTCGCCACACGAGATAATTTTGGTAGAAATTTTCCTACACCGTGGAATAGTGGTGGACCGACCATAGACAAAGGGGAACTCTGGGTGCACCTGGACGATTATGCTGCCTCCCTCATAATTACTCTAACTAGACTGGAAGCACCAGCACACACATTTCAAGTAGGGAATCAGGTTTAAATCCAATCCATGAAACCCATCCGATTGGGGAAACTAAGATATGAGGGACCAGCAGTGATTGTCACGGTCACCCAAACCACCGTAGTAACTGATCTTTGTCCAAAGTGGATTCATGCTATGAGGGTGAAGAGTGTCTCAGAGGGGTCATTCTGAAGTATAAGTAGCAGTGTCTGTCTTATTTTCTTTATGTTCTTGAGAATGTGCTGACCACATGTACACAATGTCACATAATCATAAAGAAATGACACACAATAAAACAAGTTACAGGAAAAGAAGATAAACTAATCTCTTCAATTCCCTCTTTTATTCTAAATATTAATAATACAGGATAAAGAAAACCTTCATCTAATAAACAATCACATTATTACTACATATTAGCATAAACTATGCTCTGGTCGAATTGATCGTAGTCAGGATCTTGATGACGAAGTGGGCATGTAGCGAGGACCCGGGGAGAAGGCTTAGACCATTGCATACACACGATCCATCAGACATCTGAACAGACATGGACAAAAGAAAAACAGTAACAGAATACAAACAATCATGGGTAAAATCATATTCCTACAGTCCCAACAGCAAGAGAGGTGTCCAAAAATATGACAAAAAATGGCAACTGTAGGGGTATATGGCATCAAAAATACTCAGAAATGTCTTATCTGTTGCTGATACTCAGTCTGCTAATCAGAGTAGGGCACTGACCATCCCCTCTTTTTACCGTTGAAGGCTGCAGCCGGGCAGTTTAGGCACCGCAAGAGAGGATCCCAGTCAGAAGGACGTCAGCTATAGCTACTCTGAAAAGGACAGAACATTACAACAGGCGCGTACACATATTTTATTGGTCTGGACACTCCTTCAGCCGGGTTGCATGGATCCACTGTGGAAAAAGATCAGTTAATACAGCAGTTCTAGTAACAGTGACTACTTCTGCAGGTTCACTATAGAGAGGTTGGTCAAAATTGGCCCCCCCTCATCCTTTTTAAATAATTTCACTAGGACTTTGGAACCTACTTTGAATAGGTGTGTTTGTTCCTCCGGGATAGGAGGCCTTGCCTGATTAGTTAGCTCCCGGTATTTATTCAATTGTGTTGTCAAACCTGCAGAGTATTCGGAGAGATGTACTTAGGTCACCTGTTCCCAATGCCTGGAGTCCTCTACGACATGGCACCAGAAATGGTCTGCCCATGACAATTTCATAGGGAGATAGATTATTTAACCCTAACTGTGGCATCATTCTCATATCAGCCAATACTATGGGAAGGATGCTCGGCCAATCTTTAGTAGCGAAGGTCTGCATTTCTTTACGTAGTTTACTTTTGATTGTACAATTTGCCCTTTCCACAATTGCAGACGATTGTGGATGATAGGGAATGTGAAAACGCCAGTTAATGCGAAGTTCTTTACACAATAGCTGGGTTACCTTATACGTAAAAGGTGTTCCTTTGTCTGAATCAATACCGGTAGGTACCCCATATCTGGGAATTATTTTTTTACACAAAATACGTAATACAGTCAACGTAATGCTTCAACCAATTTAGAAAATTTAAGTAACAATATGGGCCTCTCTTGGGCAGATGTGTGAAATCGGTTTGCCATTCCTGAAAGGGTGTGTCTGGTGTAGGTATGTGTTGGTGTTGTGCAGGTGGTTTGGATGGATTATTTTGTGCACATGTAAGGCATGAGTCGAGGATGGTTTCAACAATGGAGCTCATTTTGTGGATACAGAAAGATTTAGCTAACATCTCCTTGACCCCTCTTCGTCCGTGATGAGGAGTGCCATAAAATTCGCGGTCGAGGAATGGTAGGCAATGGGCAGGCAGACAGAGGCGACCATCTGGCAGGACACGCAAGCTGTCAGGAGAATCAATCGCCCCTTCTGAATCCCAGAAATGCTTATCAGCACTCTGCAAAGGAGAACAAGAAACAGCAGATATATTCAGGAAGCGAGGGTAGGCCCCAGATTGAGCCGCAACTTTAGCAAGCTTATCAGCCAGGGCATTACCCAAAGCTTCAACGGTTAGATCACTAGAATGAGCCTTGATTTTAGCAACGGATAATTTATTTGGTCTATGACACGCTTCAATCAGATCCTGGACCAGGGATGCATGGGAAATGTTCTTGCTATCCGCTGCCATGAAACCCCTCATGGACCAGATAGGACCAAAGTCATGACAAACACCGTAAGCATACCTAGAGTCTGTGTAAACTGTGACATCCTGATCAGCAGATAGGATGCACGCTCTGGTTAGGGCGAACAGCTCTGCCTGAGCCGACTTAAATGGTAATGCGCAAGCCTCAATGCGGCGGTCAGGAGGTTCCACTACAGCGTACCCAGTAAGATAAAGACCTTCTTGCGGTTTAGAGCAAGATCCATTAACAAAACTAGCTCTACCAGATGAAAGTGGTAAGGAAGGCAAGTCAGGTCGGATGCTGGTACAGTGGGTAATTTCAGAGAGGCATTCATGGGTGACATCGTCCGGGAGTGTGTTATCCTGGGTCTGTAAAAATTTAGAAAGTGCATCAGCTATAGTAGAGAGAGAGGAAGTAGATTTAATTCTCAAGTACTCGGTTGACAGAAGAATACTCTCATAACCTGATTTGCGCTGGGCAGACATATGCTGTGTGGTTAAATTTTGCAAAACTTGTTTTACTTGGTGTAGTGAGTGTAAGATAAGAGGATGTGAAAGTACAATTTTTTCAGCGTCTGTCACCATCATTGCACATGCAGCTACCGCTCGGAGACATGCCAGGAAACCTTGTGCCACCGAATCAAGGGTTTTAGACAGGTACGCACATGGGCGTAACCCCCACATGTTCCTGGGCCATGTGACACTACAAAGTGCTGGTGCACCACAAATAGCACGTTTAAGAGAGTCATACACCATGATCATGTCTGGAGTCCATGTGATGGGAGTGTTCATCAGATTTGTGTGTGAGATGGCAGCTCTCAGCTGCTTATCATAGAAAGAACAGTCCGGTATCCACTGCCAGCAGTAATTGATGAGACCTAGGAAAGCCATCAGACTGTGTTTGGTACCTGGTCTGGCAGTGTCCAAGATAATCTGTACTCTCTCCTTGGTCAATCGGCGCGTCCCTTGGGAAAGCTCGTGGCCGAGATAATGCACTTGCTCACGACATAGTTGTAGTTTCGACCTGGATAGTTTAAAGTCCTTTTCAGCCAGTAACCTCAATACGGTCAGCGTAGCAGAACTACAAGTTGATTGGTCACATGCGGAGATGAGTAGGTTGTTGGCATACTGCAAGACACAAGAACCTTCGGGAAGAGTTAGCTCCTCGAGCACCTGTTTTACCGTAGCGGAAAACACTGCAGGAGTATCAATGAATCTCTGAGGTAATCTAGTCCATGTGTACTGGCGGCCCCGATGTGTGAAGGCAAACAGAGGCTGAGTATTAGGTTCAACTGGAACACTAAAGAAAGCAGAACACAGATCAATCACAGAAAAGTAAGTGTGTGTATTAGGTATAGAGAACAATAGGTGCGACAGGAACGATTAATTCATTGATTCTACACAGATCCTGTGTAAATCTCCACTGTCCACCAGGTTTTGGGACAGGATTAACAGGTGTACTGTAAGGACTGTGACACTCACGTACAGTACCTTGTTTGAGTAAAGAATTTAAAATCTGGTCCACCACCGCAGCTTTTTCTGCAGAGAATATTGTTTGATGAATACAGGTGTCAAAGTTTTAATTTGTGCCTCATAAGGTGTACAATGTACCAGACCCGGCTCATCCTTGTGTTCAGCCCACAAATGGGATGGCAGACTCAGAAAGGATTCAGGTATGTTTGTGGGCTCTGTGGAAAGACTCTGGGCGGCAACGTTATTAGGACAGGTTGCACACATCAGAGAAACACAATCAGAAGATGTATCATCTAGTGGGGACACAATCATTCTAGAGCCATCAAAAACAATACACACATTTAGAACAGCATGAGATCTCTCCCCAACCAATTAATTGGCTGGAGGATTTAATCAACATGTCTACAAAGTTTATGAGTTTGTTTAGAGAAGGCAATAAATTAATTAAGTCTTTAATGGCCGTCGGAGGTTGAACAGAAATGCCCCTTGGACCGGCTAATCGATCCCGCATCGGGTTCGACATCATCTGGGTTAGAATAATCATTGTCAGTATCTGAGTCTGAACTAGAACTGAGTCGTCTGAGTCAGATTTGGTTTTAATTTTAGAACGCGCTCCATTGTCAGTAAAAGCAACGAGAGACGGATAAAGTGTTTTTTTCTTTTTATCAGATTTATTTACCTTATTCTTCGCGATTGTACTGGTCAAATCATGCGGAGGTGGATCTACAGATGGTGCGGAGGGTGCAACCGGAAATGTAGTTTTGTGCTCAGGATGTGTAGTTTTACTTTGCGCCTTGCCAGAGGCGGGTTTAGGAGGTTTAGGAATGGCTTTTAACACAGATTTAGGGATATAAATGTTTTTGGATTTATCCCAAACACTTTTCACGCACCTCCACTTGTTCCAAGACTCTTTCATGTACGTACAATCCCAATCCGGATCGCCAATGTCTTCATAAATCATACGAAATGCAGACGCTAAATATCCCCCATCGAAAATACCCTCCCGTGGGTATGAAGGAATTTGTGGGGTGGATTCAGTCTACCCAGCCAAATTATCTAAGAACGGATTACTATAATATGCAAGACCACATCGATTCATCCAGTCCTTCTGACTTTCAGATGGACCTGGCTTAGGTAACGAAGTGCCTCACCCCATGATGTTGTAATGAACACTGAGTTGTGAGATGAGAACCGCGAGACACCGCACAACCTTATCCTATTAGGTTTTACCCCTAAGGCTTCCCTTATTTGGCGCGCACTTATATAATTCACAAAAGAATAATTGAGGGCGAGTCATTACGGAAACACATGTAATTATTAGAGAGTGCCCTTTACGCATAAGCAATACTACTGATCAGGAAGTATGAATTAGAAAAATAGAACTCTTACCTGATCAGGAGTATCACGTCGGGGTCACCAATAAACTGTAAGAATTTACGGCTGCACTGCTCTGTTCCTCGCCCCCCGTTTCGCTGGCGTTTCTCGGGAGTCTCGAATCACAAGTCAGAAAATACGAGCTCAGGGAGATCAAGCATAGAACAAACACCAGAACTTTGTCATGACAGTTTATTCATGCAGAGATCTTCCAAAGAATATGATCTCAAAATGGTTTATTATATAGTCACTCAAGACAATAGCTTTTGGGCAACTCCTTCTGAGAATAACAGACAGGAAACCCACTCCCGTGCCTGCATCTTCAGATAACAGACAGGAACTCAACACCCTTGAGCATGTGTTACAGATAACCTCTTAAAGACCGGACATTTGGTTCTGACTATGTGTGTGTGAAATGAGAATGTGCTGAGGTGTGCAAAATCCAGAAGCTTAACACAAAAGGAGACCACATGTACACAATGTCACATAATCATAAAGAAATAACACAATAAAACAAGTTACAGGAAAAGAAGATAAACTAATCTCTTCAAAACTTGACTGATGAACTTTCCATGAAATACTACAATTTCTGAGGCCGGGTAATCCACCTAGAGGCACTCCTCTGGTTACTGTGTTAATCCTGCTGGAGCTGGGAGAAACACCTGGCCAACACCGAACAGCAGCCATTGCTGAAACCTGGTTGAGAGGACAAAGACACATACACAGTAGAATAACCTTTGGTATCAACCTCAAAGAGAGGGGGAAGTGCACTAGTGGGGGTGCCATCACCTCTGCACTCCTACCTGGCACACCGTCAAGGTTACACATAGTCGAACACAATGATGTCATCTTAGAACGATACTCTGGTAGTAGCAGCCGAGGCCTGTGTCCGTGAGCAATGTATTATTAGATGTCTCCAATCCTTAATGCACTCTTTCAGGTTATTGTCATCTACACACTGATCGTCTGTGAATCATAATTTATTATATAATTCATAATTCAATAATTTCAACTTAGTATAAAAGAGAGGACTGAATATTCTTGCTTTCTGGATGTTTATCAGGTTATTTGGAGTACTGTGCTCTGCTGAGCGCCAGCTTTGCTTCAGCTTTGTACATGCTGTTTCAGCCAGGGCCAACACACACCCAATTTCGGCTGATTTCGCTTGTTTGTCACTATAACTGCAATATAACTATAAAATAACTATGATCCTTGCAACTGTTTTTCTCGTTTGAGCCTCATTCTGCCATGTAGCCCAAGATAAGCTATTATAGTTTACCTTTAAGTCAGCCCTTAAGGCGCCTGTTGCTAGACCCGTAACAAGCATGATATGCTTTGAGAACAGGGGGGCTCTATAAATAAAGTACTTCATACTTTCTTTCTCTACCAACAGACAGTAAAGGTCGCCAATACAATTTTCCTAACAACAGACGGTAGAGGTCGGAAATTTAAATATTAGTCAAATTAGTCCCCCTTGGTCCCCTCAGCATCCAGAGGTCTCTCAGGCCCCTTCAGCCCCTCCAGAGGTCTCTCAGGCTCTTCCGGTCTCTCCGGATTCTTCAGAGTTCCCTACGGTCCTCTCAGAGTTCCCTACGGTCCTCTCAGAGTTTCCTTCGGTCCCTCGTGAGTCCCCCACGGTCCCTTGTGAGTCCACCTCGGTCCCTCAGGAGTCCCTCTCGGTTCCTCCGTGTTTTATCTTCGTGGCCTTCTGGTTTCCCTCCATGGCCTTATGCTTTTCCTCCGTGGCCTTCTGGTTTCCCTCCGTGGCCTTCCGTGGCCATCTGGTTTCTCTCCGTGGCCTTCTAGTTTTCCTCCATGGCCTTCCGGTTTCTGGACGCAGTCTTCAGTGTTCCCTACATCCCTGTCTGAGTTACCCGCGGGCGAAACTGAGGAACCGCATCATGACCTTACGGTAGCTTGGAACCCTCGCCCCGACTACACCCTACTACATCTATGGAATGTACAGGGACCCCCCTGTTATTTCTTTATGCACTGTGGGCCGACTACGGGGAAGGGTTATTTTGTTGGTTTCTTTTTCATATGGCGGCTTATCTCTCCTGTATTTTGTTGTGAACTTTGTTTGGTGTGTTGGGCGCGGGAGCTTTTCTTTGTTTTTGTTTTGGACGCCAGGAGGCGTCGTTTAAGGGAGGGGAATCTGTAAGGAAGCCACTGGGCCACTCCCCATTCCGTAGCGTCGTCGTTCTGGAAACAAAATGGCTCCAGGGCGATGACGCATTATTTAAAGCGACACGTAGATATGCGTGTCGCGAGTCATTGTTTCTGTGTATGGACTTCCGCAGCTTGATAAGTTTTGTGTTTCCCGCCGTGGACATTAAAGTTTGTTAGTTTAGCGAGAAGTAGTCTTATGTTCGTCTCGTTTCAGCAGTGTCCTCCATGTGTGTGTGTTCCCGTGTTTACGTTTGGTTTCTGTTTTGGTCTATATTATTTAATAAATGAGTGCCAGCATTATGGATGCGACTCTTAGAAGTTTCTTACAATAACTGTGGTTTATCACACCTTTCAATTTCTCTAGCCACACTCAGGTCTGATTAGTGCCACACTTGTTTGCAATCAAGAAATTACTTAAATAGGACCTGCCTGACAAAGTGAACTAGACCGAAAGATACTCAAAAGCTTGACATCATGCCGAGATCCAAAGACATTCAGAAACAAAAGAGAAAGAAAGTAATTGAGATCTATCAGTCTGGAAAAGGTTATAAAGCAATTTCTAAAGCTTTGGGACTCCAGCAAACCACAGCGATAGACATTATTGACAAATTACGAAAACATGGAACAGTGGATAACATTTCCAGGCATGGCCGGCCGACCAAAATTACACCAAGAGCGCAGTGAGGACTCATCCAAGAGGTCACAAAATGCCCCACAACAACATCAAAATAATTGCAAGTCTCACTTGCCTCAGTTAAGGTAAATGTTCATGAGAAAGAGACTGGGTAAAATGGTCTGCATGGCAAAGTTCCAATATGCAAACCGCTGCTGAGCAAAAAGAACATAAAGGCTCATCTCAGTTTTACTAGAAAACATTTTGATGATCCCCAAGAATTTTGGGAAAATACTCTGTAGACTAGCGAGGCAAAAGTTGAACCTTTTGGAAGGTGACACCGCATTTAAGAAAAAGAACATCATACCAACAGTAAAATATGGTGGTGGTGGTGGTGGTGGTGGTGGTAGTGTAATGGTCTGGAGCTGTTTTGCTGCTTCAGGACCTGGAAAACTTGCTGTGATAAATGGAATCATGAATTCTGCTGTCTACCAAAAAAATCTTGAAGGGGAATGTCCGGCCATCAGTTCGTGACCACAAGCTGAAGCAAACTTTGGTTGCGCAGCAGGTCGATTATACAAAACACACCAGCAAGTCCACTTCTGAATGGCTGAAGAAAAACAAAATAAATACTTTGTAGTGGCCTTGTCAAAGTCCTGGCCTGAATCCTATTGAGATGCTGTGGCATGACCTTAAAAAGGCCATTCATGCTGGAAAACCCTCCAATGTGGCTGAGTTACAGCAATTCTGCAAAGATGAGTGGACCAAAATTCTTCCACAGCGCTGTAACAGGCTCATTGCAAGTTATCACAACTGCTTGATTGCAGTATTTGCTGCTAAGGGTGGCCCAACCTGTTATTAGTTAAGGGGGCAAACACTTTCTCACACAGGGCTATGTAGTTTGGATTTTGTTTTCCCTTAATAATAAATTTTATTTAAAAACTGTGTTTTGTGTTTACTCATGTTATCTTTGACTAATATTTAAATTTGTTTGATGGTCTGAAATCTTAAAGTGTGACAAATGTGCAAAAAGACTGGAAATCAGGAAGGGGGCTAACACTTTTTTATGCCACTGTATTTGACTATATATGCTATAACATTAGTTCAAAACCTTAAAAGATTTTATTTATATTATTTATTTGAACTAATATTATAGCACATATAGTCAAACACATTTTTAACACAGTCACTAAAGTCTTCATATAGGTCTACAGGAAGGTTGTGTTAGGAAGGGCATTCAGCGTAAAACTGTGGCAAATAAAATATGCGGATCACAAATAAGAATCTCATATCGGATTTGTTGTGTTCCAGGTTAACAATGACCCAACGTCACACGAAAGGAGGTAGGTTAAGGAGAAGTGTAGGAGAGTGGAGGTTAGGGTGGGTACTTTAAATGTTGTTACTATGACTGGTAAATAAAGAGAGTTAGCTGACATGATGGAGCATAGAAAGGTGGATATGTTGTGTGTTCAGGAGACCAGGTGAAGAGGCAGTGAGGCCAGAAACATTGGTGGTGGATTTAAACTGTTTTATTATTAAGGGTGTAGGTGTATTCCTGAAAAAGGAGTACATTGCGAGTGTGGTGGAGGTAAAGAGAGGTTCTGATAGGGTGATGAACGTGAGGCTGGAAGTTGAGGGCGTGATGCTAAATATCATCAGTGCTTATGCTCCAGAAGTAGATTGTGAGATGGACGAAAAGGAAATATTCTGGAGTGAGTTAGATGGAGTGGTGGAGAGTGTAGCTAGGCATGAAAGATTGGTGTTAGGAGCAGACATCAATGGTTATGTTGGTGAAGGGAACAGAGGTGATGAGGATGTGATGGGTAGGTATGGCTTTAAAGAAAGGAATGTGGAAAGGCAGATGATGGTAGATTTTGCTAAAAGCATGGAGATGGCAGTGGTGAATACATATATTAAGAAGAGAACATAGAATAACATATAAAAGTGGAAGAAGTTGCACACCGGTAGACTATATTTCATGCAGGATAGGTAACCAGAAAGAGATTGGGGACTGTAAGGTAGTTGCAGGAGATAGTGTAGCTATCGGATGGTTGTCTGTAGGATGGCTTTGAAGGTTAGGAAGAAGACAGAAAAGAGAATACAATGGTAGAAGCTGAACTAAGAAGACTGTAGTGTGAGATTCAGGGAGTAGGGCAGTTAGGGTCTCGGTGGTGGTGAAGAGTTCAAGATGTTGAGATTTTCATTCGGAGTGACAAGGATGGACAGGATTAGAAATGAGTTTATTACAGGGCGCATGTAGGATGTTTTGGAGACAAGGTGAGGGAGGCTAGGTTGAGATGGTTTGGACATGTGTAGAGGAGGGACATGAAGTATATTGCTAAAAGAATGCTGAGGATGTAAGTGCAGAGCAGGAGGAAAAATCAGGAGCCCAAAGAGGAAGATTATGGATGTGGTGAAGAAAGATCTGCAGATAGTTGTGGTGAAAGAGGCAGATGTAGAGGACAGGGCAGTGTGAAGAAGCTATGGCATCTGCTATGGCGACCCCTAACGGGAGCAGCCAAAAGGAGAAAAAGAAGGTGGTTTGAATGCCAAAGTAAAATATCAATTATGTTCTCTTTCCATGCCTGTTTTTATCTCTTAAAAAAATATATATATATTAGTTCTCATTCATTCACTCATTCAATCTTGTAAACTGCTTATTCGCTAATTTGGGGTCACAGGGGTCAGGTTTCTGGATACTGAAAGATCGCTCATTGGATGGCTCATTGGATTCTGTTTCCCTCATGTTTTTATATAATATCAGAAATGTTCTATATTTTTTTCAAGCCAATGCTGGTGCATCTCTAAATAGACAATAGGAAAATAGGAACCGTTTCATGTATATAAGTGGTGGCCTAGTGGTTAAGTGAAGACCGGGGTTCCATTCCCAGCTACATCAAGCAACCACTGTTGGGCCCCTTAACTACCAAATGTGCAATTGTACAAGCTAACCCTAACCCTACTGTAAATGTATATATTTAGAATAAATGCGCAAAAAGAGTGGAACATATTTTCACTAATTATTTTGCTGATAAAACTCTTTAAAATCAACAAAGATTTCACAATAAATTAAATAATGCAGTTAGTGCCAAGTTTTAAACATCTGCAAAAATAAAGACAATTCAAAAAACACAGCAGCTTAAGTAAAATTTTAACAGAAAAAACTATTTCTTCCACTCTTTCCATTTCTTTGTTCTTGTCTTTTCTCCATTATACCAGGAACCTTCTGGGGGTCATGTAACTGTAGAAGTTTATTACTTCACTCTGGTTTACATGAAAGACATTCTCCATAGCCAGCAGAATGAGATCAGAAAACCTAACTTCTATGCATATAGGTTTCTGAGTGTATTTTTCACCAGCTTGAGACGGGAAAATTCCCCTGTTGTACACTGTTGCTGTTGAGACAGCAAGTTAAGTCAAGTCAAGTCACCTTTATTTGTATAGCATTTTTTAACAATTTCAAAGCAGATTTACAGAAACATATTATTAAGAAACAATGATAATATTTACTTAAACACTCAATAAGATAATATTTTAAATGAATAATCCTAAACTAAGCAAGTCAGAGGCAACATCGAAATAATGTCAGTCGATCAGTTTTTCAATGAGCAGTAGGTTAGCCATGTTGTACAAAATAAAAAAACCCATGGCCATATCTGGATGGAAATCTTGAAGCCAATATTGTCATGGGGAAACTGCCTTATTGCCTTCAAGTGCTGAACCAACAACTGGGCTGGTGGCAACACAAAGCTCAGAATAACACTGAAAACAGACTTGTGTTAGTGATGATGCCACTCGACGTATGATATACAAATTTATTGTTATTGATGGTGTTTCCCAGTTCCAGTTGATCTGATTTATTGTAGCCTATAATCAGATCATTTAATGGATATGAATAATAAACATGGTGTGCATTATGTATAGTTTTAAACTGTCCGAGTGTCAGAGCTTAAGTGCTGGATAAGAAAATGCCTGCTGTTGATTTTGTTAATTTATGCATTACCAGTACTATGATAGCAGCTCACTCAATTACTAAAGGATAAACCATTCACACCATGAACACCATTTATTGTAATCAAGTCAGGTCTACTCCAAAAACCCATCCAATTGTCTATGTAAACTATTCTGTTTTGCAGGCACCTCTTAGCCCTCCAGCTATTAAGCAATGACAATGTATTTCATCACCACGGTAAACAGGGAGGCAACCAAAGCAGTTTGCAGTGTCTGACATCATTCTTGCAAATTTACAGACTTGCAAATTTATAAAATTATTTTTGGTGACCTCCAACCGGCAAAGTTGGACATTGTTACCACCAACATGAATAACAATCTTAAACATTAGACTATTGTGGATGGAGTCTATATTTTCACTTGTATCGCCAGTAACTACAGCTCTTTCACCAGGTTTCTCTGTGAATGCGTCACTGTCTGGGAAGAATTTAAAAGCGATCTTTGGCCTGCAACTGTGCCGCCTCACCATCACCCAGTTGTCCTGCTACACTGAGTCACTGGTTGTCTTCAAGAGATGTCTGACAAACCTGTTCTCAAAATACCTTTAACGATTGCCCTTCACACAAACGCACTTTTATAAATTTAAAAAAATTAAATAAAAATACCCTCTTGCTTTCACAAACCGTAGTTGTGAAATGTTGTAGGTTATAACTTTAAGCACTGATTATACATCGCTCTGGACAAGAGCGTCTGCTAAATGCCTAACTGTAACTGTAACTGCTAAACAGGCTCTAGAATTGGAGCTGGAAAATTCTAACTATCATCAATTAGAGTTTGATTGTGTGTCTGTAGGTGGCATAGTGGCGTAGTGGAAAGCACGGTCGCCTCACAACAAAGAAGGTCTCGGGTTCAAATCCCAGGCCGGGATCTTTATGTGCGGAGTTTGCAAATTTATTTAATGCCTTCACCCATGACCCGGAAGGAAGGAAGCTGTCCATCAGTATACAGGCCAATGGTGTTGATTGGGGGAATTACACCTGTTACAGTAACCCCCATGGATCTTTAATGGGCTGAATTTTTTGCAAGGCAGCTGAAATCCCCGGTCCTTGGGTGGATAACCATACTTTTGTCCCAGAAATTAATATACAGACATTGAACAAATTTACTTGACAGAAAATTTCAATACATTTACTGCAAATACAAAAATATGTCAACAAATTAAGTAGTGGTGCTGTGATATTCAAATTTAATATCTTGTATGACTTCCATGAACTTGTAGTTCCATTTAGTTTAGCAAGGATTCATAAAATGTATTGATAAAGTCATCAAGAATTTGGCCTTTTTTATAGTTGTGAATATAAGAGGTAGCTAAGATTTCTTGGTATTTTAGAGTAGTGATTTTGCCTTACAGCCGCACACCCCCATACTGGATGTAACCCCAGATAATGACTTTTACGCAAACTTCATTGTTTTATGGTTGAATCTCAAATCCATTCTGGATCCAGTAGGTCTCCTGCTATAAATAATATTTGCAGCAATTGTGGTGTAATTCAAATGAAGATTCATCTAAAAAATCCACCTTCTTCCACTTTTCCAGTGTCCATCATTTTATCAGACTGTGGGCCTTGATAAGTTTTTAAAATTGTCTTTTGTTTAGTGCTCACTTTTGGGCACTGATTTGACCGTGGAGGACATTTCGAGACAGAATCCGACAAACTGTCCTGGTTGACGCAGGGACTTCATGACCAGGTCTTGTGAAAAATGCCTTGGATTTACAAGCCAACAAATCGTCCTCTCGAGCAGCTGTCTTGTGGTGTCTACCCAACCTGGGCTTGTCAAAAACATCTCCAGTCTCTTCAAATCTTTCTTTATCCTCTGTACGTGACGCTGAGACTCACTGAAGGTGTCTGCCACATCAGCTGTGGATCTGGTCTTTAGTCTTGATAATTCAATTCAATTCAATTTTATTTGTATAGCGCTTTTTACAACAGTTATTGCCTCAAAGCAGCTTTACAGAATGAATGATAAACAGATAAATGATGAGTTTGTCCCTGATGAGCAAGCCGGAGGCGACGGTGGCAAGAAAAAACTTCCTAGAGTAGGATTAGGAAAAAACCTTGAGAGGAACCAGACTCAATAGGGAACCCATCCTCATTTGGGTTAAACAGAAATTAATGTAAGAGTATGTATGTTTGAGTGAAAACAGCTTTGGTGGCTGGAAATGGGGTGACGTCCGAAGTCATCGCGGGAATGTGATGACCAAACCGATATACAACGCTCCGGATCAAGTGCAGTAGGGCAGCACGTATACCTCAACAGAAGAAGGGGGGGTGGAAAGAGAGAGAATGGTTATATACCGTATAAATGGTAAGATACTGATAGAGTTCAGTGCAGGAAAGGACTCCGGCCAAATTAACTAGCACAGCCTAACTAAAAGGAGAACTAGAGGGAGGCACAGGCATGAGGGATCCCTGATATGTAATGCAACCAGACCACCACCGAAGACAACTGAGGGATCGGTGATAGTGTGGAGGACAGCATCCAAACAACATCAGATCACCATAATACTCAATATCTATGAGTCTCCCGGATCTGTTCCTTTGTCTAAAGAGGACTAACACTGAAATACCTGAATAAATAAATGGATCTAATATCTAGAGTTAAATATTGAGACTGTGCCTGATTCTTGGACATAAACTGGTAGACTTTTCCATAACTTTGGGGCATTATATGAAAAAGCTCGGTCCGCTGCTGTAACTTTATTCACATGTGGCACTGACAGACAGCCGGCATCCTTTGAACGAACACCACCAGCTCAGTAAGGTACTGAGGTGTGAGACCATTTAGCGCTTTATAGGTTAAAAGTACTATAAAATCTATACGGAATCCCAATGCAGCATGGATAGAACAAGGGTGATGTGTTCGCATCTCCTGGTCCTAGTAAGGACTCTTGCTGCTGCGTTCTGAACTAACTGATGATTGTTTATAAGCTTTGCTGGACATCCAGAAAGCAGAGCGTTACAATAATCCAGCCTGGACGTGATGAAGGCATGGATTAGTTTTTCTGCATCATTTAGTGGCAGAATATTCCTAATTTTAGCAATATTCCTAAGGTGAAAGAATGCTATGTTAGTAATATTATCTATATGGGCACTAAATAAAAGATTAGATTCTAATATCACATTCAAGTCTTTGACTGTTGGACTTTATGCTACAGACAAACCATCTAATATAAAAGTGAGCTCAAAAAACGTATTTCTGGCTACCTGTGGTACTAGTAAAAGCAACTCTGGTTTTTTTTAGATTTAGCAGCAGGGAATTGCTTAACATCCAGTTTCTAATGTCATTCACACTAACTGACATTCCACATCTGGTCGAGCTGAAATGTATAGCTGTGTGTCATTGGCGTAACAGTGGAATCTATCTTCGTGTTACCAGATCAAGTTCCCAAGTGGGAGCATATATAATAAATAAATAGCACTGAGCCCCTGGAACACCATAATTAGGGCTTGAACATGTCGAGTAGTTACCATTTAAATCTACAAACTGATAGCGGTCTGTTAATTAGGACCTGAGCCAGGCAAGGGCCATCCCTTTTATACCCACTCCTTTCTCTAATCTATTTAGGAGAATTTTATGCTCTATAGTGTCAAAAGCTGCTCTAAGATCAAAGAGAACTAGGATTGAGATCAGAAGCCCTGATTAGAGGCCAATAGCAGATCATTTCCTACCTTAACAAATTGCCGTTTCAGTGCCTAAATCCTGATTGATAAAATTCATAAATGTTATTTTGCTGTAGCTACGAACATAGTTGCTTGTGCTACTACTTTTTCTAGTACTTTGTATAAGATTGTCGAAATAAAAGGAAGATTCGATATCGGTCTGTAGTTTGACTCCTTAGTAGGGTCTAGTTCTGGTTTCTTAATTAATGGTCACTGCTAATTTAAATGGTTTAGGGACATACCCACTGCTGAGTGAAGTATTAACTATTTTCAATAGGGGTTCTGTTACAGACAGAACAACTTGCTTAAAGAATTGGGTTGATCCATTATACAAGTTGATGATTTTGTATATTGATGAGTGAAATTAATTCAGTCTCTTCTGAATTAAGAGGATAGTGCATTCTAAATCATCAGAGCTAGTTAGGAGAATTATCTTAGCAGTCTGAATTGTTATTCCTGTTATTCTCTATAATGGAGAAGAGGTAGACTGATCTGGCCTCACTAAGAGCATTCTTATAAGCCAGGAGGCTCTCCATCCATGCTGTCTGAAATACTAATAATCTTGTTTGCCACCATTTTTGTTCTATTTTTCTGGCGCTCTGTTTTAAAGACCGTGTATGAACATTAAACCACCATAATCAACACTTTAGTTTTAAGCTGAATCTTAGGCATGTTTGCAGAGGTCTAGTTGCAGTTGCTGTGAAGGTCTAGTGTACTGGGGGTCGGTTTATACACACCTGAGACATAATTAATCCTTTATTAGTCACAGGTGTTCATATGACTAGGTGACAACACTTATGTCTGTGAATATTAGATACTTTTTGAAAGTTTTGTTTGCACTTAAATATTATTACAAACGCTGTTGGGATTAAAATGAGGATGTCATGATAGTTTAATAAAGTCTTAAACTGATTGCAAATGGAACATGTCTTTACAAATTCCTCAATGCCTTGGTTGAGATCGTGCCCCCAATAAGTCTTGGTCACAAGCTCTAGGGTACATCAAATACCCTGTACCAATGAAGGTGTGTACCCATGTTAACACTGATGGAGTTCAGAAGAAACATAAAGCTTCCCATGAGAGCATGCACTTGGTAGCAGGCTCTCTGTGTATATTCTTCTCAATTCTTTGGGTTTGGGAGCTTTGACAAGATCAGGTTGGTCAAAATAAGAGAGGGTGTTCGCTTTGCAATTTTTGAAACGGGGCGATAAGTTGGATCTGTAGAAGACAAATTGGATCTGTAGAAGAACAACAGCTATCTGGCTTGTCATGCATTCAGTCTCTGAGCCCCTTTAATATACTCAGGGTTTCTGTGGTCAGTACATGAATGGGTGCGTGCTACCCTCCAGCCAGTGCCTCCATTCAACCAGCACTTCCTTTATTGCCAACAGCTCTTTGTTGCCCACATTAGTTTTTCTCTGCCAGAAAGGTCTTCCAGGAAAAGTAGGCATGTGAGTGTAGTTTGGCTGGAGAACCTTGTGTCTGGGACAGTACTTGACCTTCTGTTTGAGGGCCTCAAATGACCTCTCAGTGGCCACTGACCAGTGTAGTTTACTGGGACTTTCAGCAGACTTTCAGCAGTGAGGCCACAGTTATGCTGAAATTCTGAAGGAAGTGCCTGTAAAACCAAACAACCTCTGAGTCATTCCTTCACTACCTGCACACGGCTCGCTTCCATTGACACCCTGTTGGTACTGATGCAATATCCAAGAAACTGGATTTTGGTCCGGTGGAACTTATATTTTTCTGCCAAAAAGTATTTCTGAAGCAGACACTGTAACACAGTACATACATGACCCTCGAGCTGGGTGTTTTCCTGGGAATATACCAACAAATCTTTAATATGACACACACAATGATCAGATCACAAAAAATATAATTGATGAACGACCGCAAGGGCATTACACAGTCCATAGGGCATGGTGAGGTACACTTAGTGGCCTTTAGGCATGATAAAGGTCTTCCATTCGTCTTTACTTTGGATTCATATTAAATTGTATGTGCTGCACAGGTCTAGCTTGGTAAAAACTTTGGCTTCACATAGATGTTCAAGGGCGGTGATGCTGGTTAACCCCCAATAGTCAATGAGTGGCCATAGACCTCCGTATTTCTTTTCCACAAAGAACAAGCCAGAAGCTGCGAGTGAAGTAAAGGGTCTGATATGATCTGTTTACTAAATACTTTGCCAGGACACGCAGCAGGGATATTGGGGACATTGGTTTACACTGAAAGACATGACACAGTGGTAATAGAAGTAGTACTGAGTGCAAAGTGGTGACCACTCAGAGATCTTCCACAGTCACACTGAGAACATCAAACACGTTTCAGAAGTCACAGTGTTCTGTGTGACACTTACTTTAGGAGCGGGGTAACAAGGTTTAAAAGGGCAGGACAAGCATACATGATTGGACTCCCGCAGTAGAAACATAGCTTGAGAAGTCGCCTCCATTGTTTCTCCTCATCGGAGAGTTTCGACAATCCCACTTGCAGCTTGGGGTCAGGTTCGGGTGGAGAAGGGGGTAGGGCCATGGTGCAAGTGATGGTGTGTCCCCTAGCAGAAGGATTGTTTATACGTTCATTGTTTTTATATTGTAAATATGTCAGGGTGCGAGGGGGGGGCAGGATCAGAAATGAGAAGCGCGGATATAAATTATCCATTTATTTAAAGAAAAAAAGGGCAAAAAGAAAATAATAATGCACATGAACGTAACAACAGAAATACCGAAAAAAAAACAGAAGGGCAGGAACAAGACGAAACGAGACGTGGACATAAACTTGACTTGACTAGAAACATGAATTCAGGAAAACGCAAAAATGATCCAACGGCCATAAAGGGAAAAACACCGGCTTACAATGCAGGTGAATAAGCGCTAAACGAGACTCAGCTGCACACCGGCAGCGCGCTGGAGACGCTCAACTGAGAGGAGGACGTGACAGTACTCGCCCCTCTATGAACGCCTCCAGGCGTTCCCCTAGGGACCCCTCCAGGAGAAAGAGGAGCAAAGCCAAGAACCAGGGCATGACCTGAAAGGGGAAACCTGACGTGGACCTGACCTGAAAAAGGAAACCTGACCTGAAAGGGGAACCTGACCTGACGTGAAAGGGGAACCTGACCTGACCTGACGTGAAAGGGGAACCTGACCTGAGCTGACGTGAAAGGGAAAACCTGACGTGGACCTGACCTGAAAGGGGAAATCTGATGTGAAAGGGGAACCCGACGTGAAAGGGGAAACCTGACGTAAAAGGTGAAACCTGACGTGGACCTGACCTGAAAGGGGAAACCTGGCGTGAAAAAGGAATCTGACGTGACCTGAAAGGGGAACCTGACCTGAACTGACGTGAAAGGGGAATCTGACCTGAGCTGACGTGAAAGGGGAACCTGACCTGAGCTGACGTGGAAGGAGAAAACCAGACATGACGTGACGTGACCTGAAGGGGAAAACCAGACATGACGTGACGTGAAGGGGAAAACCAGACATGACGTGGCCTGAAGGGGAAAACCAGACATGACGTGGCCTGAAGGGGAAAACCAGACATGACGTGACCTGAAGGGGAAAACCAGACATGACGTGACCTGAAGGGGAAAACCAGA
>JAOTRA010086864.1:0-12295 GCA_026260255.1 Pseudolaguvia tuberculata | reverse complement strand
GATAGATAGATAGATAGATAGATAGATAGATAGATAGATAGATAGATAGATAGATAGATAGATAGATAGATAGAGCCTTTTACAATGGGTGATATGCAACATAATTCATAAATGAGCCGCATTGCAGAATCTCACTTGCTTGCGGCCATACCATGCGTGAAACGCCTGACCTCGCCTAATCTTGAAAACTATACAGGGTAGGGCTTTGTTAATACTTGGATGGGAGACTGCCTGGGAAGTGTGTTCTTCAAATCGTGTTATCCAGTTTTGAGCTCCATCACAGACACTAGGCAGTCGGCTTATAAGACCTGTTACATCTATAAATGTCCATGGAACATAGTGATGTTTTTCTCCTTTTATTATTTGAGGATACTGTGTGATAAAGTTATTCTCTTTTTCTCTCTCCTCATCTTCTTTGTATCTTTTCTTTTGATAACAAGTTTGCATGTGTCTTTCAGGTTTCCTCTACCTACTTAATGACTCTTTCTTCAAGCTCTTCATCAAGCTCCTTTTCTCTTTCTTCTTCATGAAGTTCTCGTACTTTGTCAAGTATTGAAGCTGATATGTTTATTACAGCTTTCTGTAATCTCAGATTCTTTTTCATTTCTATTTTTAAATGTTCAATCATTTGTTGTTTGTGACTCATCTCTGTGGCTTTTCTAAGCATTTGCCATTGCGATTCTTCTGACTCCTGCATTTTCTTTGCAGCATTATGCACCCTGCTATCCATTTCAAATAGCATCTCTTGACCTCTGTTCACCAGTGACTTTTGTTCTTTTACCATGTTTTTCATTTCACTTCTTTCATCTTGTCCATCAGGTATCATTTTTACTGTTCTATGTATTTCCATCCATCTTCCAGCATTCTCTGCTATACTTTCTCTCTCCTCTTCATCACTTTCTTGTCTTAGTTCTCTTAGTCTTTGTTCATGTACCTGGGCTTTATTAAATCTTTGTTGTACTTCAGTGATATCTCTCTCCAGACTGGTTGCTCTGCTGTATTTTTTACTGCAGTTTGTTCATTAGGGGTACTTTGACTCATTGGTTTTATAGTCTGTTGTACTTGGTCACCTTTTCTCCACCACTCTTCATCACGTTGATCTGGAGTTGAATAAGTTGCTTGGTTTGTCAGCTCTGGGCATGTTTGAGGCATTTCTGGGCATGTTTCAGTTCTTTCTGTTGTTCTCTGTGTCACTTTTCCTACAATTTTTCCTGACAGAATCGCCATGCTTATTTCCTCTCCTGTTTCTTCATTTATTCTGCTCGGTACAGGATATAGTCCAACTGGTCATGCCTTTTATTTTATGGTGGTTGTTTATTCTGCTCCACATGTTTCCAAAATGATGGTGTGGATTCATGAACTTCCTTTTCTTTTTCAGTTATTTGTCTTTCTCGTCTTTCCTGTTCTTCTGTTTCAAACCATTTTATAATCTGCAGCTTTTTATCTGTCTTCTCTTTTTTCTCTTTCTTTGCCTCACTCCAACATTCTATTCTAGATTTCATTTTTTTACACACTTTTTCATTAAATGTTCCACGTTCAGGCCATTGCAATGCTCCTTTAGATTGATCTTTCCATTTTGTCATTTTTTTATGTCTTTTACAGCATCTTTATGCTGTTTCATTATTATGATGTACAGGAGTGAACTCAAACTGTTCTTTACTCATGCACCCTTGTCTTATCTTCTTTGCTTCACTTGTTTGTCAATATAATGTGTATTTGCTTTACAGTTAATAACTTAGTTAAGTAGGTTGTTCTAGATTTTCTATGAATTTATTTTATCTACTACTTTGAATGTTACTGGGCTCCTTTTCCCAGTGTAGCTCTAATGCAACTGCAACAGTAGTTGTCAAACCTAAACACTAATTGTCATGGGCAGGTTTATATTCAATAATTTTATTTTACTGTATTATGTATTGTTTTTTTTATTAAATTCAGATAACTTTAAATTTCACTTGACCAGATTGATGAGCTTATAGCAGGGTACGCAGTACATGATATACAAATTTGGTTTTCTGAATTCTTTTAATTATTTAGTACACGGAACTGGATTACGCCCCTCCCACTTTCAACGCGTCAATCAATAGTGGTTTGGGCGCTTGATTGATGACATGGTGCTGTCTATGTTACAGGTTATTACGCCTAATTAAATTTATTTGTAGTCATAAAAATACTTATAAATTTAAATTTATTTTTGTCATTTTGATTATGCGCTTACTCGATCGCGTTCGATTTAATTCTTACCCCTTTCTATTTATGTTGTATGTATTGTTTCAGTTATACCTCTGTTAAAGCGTGTTTACTAAAACCATGGAAACAGATAACTTCTACATGTCACAGTTGTTGCCACTCTACTTTTTTAAATTTCATTAACGCAAATCAAATTTAGTCAACCCCCACAATTTATCTGCTATTTTCCTAAATCCAACACTGTTATAAACATTTTTTTTCAAGTTAATATAACCTTTTTTACTACTATTTTGGCTTCTCCTTTCTTCTCTCCTAATGCAATTATGACGTATGTGTGTATGTTTATAGCATGTGCTAATAGGTGTGTGTGTGTGTGAGAGTGTGTGTGTATGTGTATGGGTGTAAATACTTACCTCCACTTCTCCTTAGCCTACCTCACAATCATCCACCAATGCTCTACAAATTACCTCCAGCTTCCAACCAAAACTTCTAGCTTCTTATACAACTACCAACACTCCTATCAAAGCTAGTAACTCAATAAACACAAAGACTTAGCGCACTTAACACACAACAGACTAAACAACACAAAAACAGAAATACATCCTAACCTAAAATGATCCAGATCACTCCTCACATACAGTTGCAGTTTGCCACCCTGCTCCTGACGTGCCACTTGAGGCAATACAAGTCTCACTGTTTACACTAGGGCTTAAGCCTGCTCTAGCAGCAGCTCCCCTCAATACTTCACTGTACCAGCCGGCTTATAAAACGTGCGCATTTAGCGACCCTCAAGAAGAAAGAGCGAGGAACAAGACGAGAACCAGAGTGACAAAAAGGACTGAGACGAGAACCAGAGTGAGACGAGACAATAAAAGGGAGCGAGACGAGAACCAGAGCGAGACAAGATGTGAGAGAGGACCAAGAGGAGAGCCAGAGTGAGATGAGACAAGATAGGAAACCGAGAATAGAGAAGGGACCAAGATGAGAGCCAAAGCAAGATGAGACAAGAGCCAGAGCGAAACAAGACGAGAGCCAGAACGAGACGAGATGAGAGAGGGGACTGAGACAAGAGAGGGAACGAGGAAACGGAACGAGAGAGGAAACGAGACAAGAACCAGGGCGAGGTGAAAACAAGGGCGAGAGGGAACGGGGCAGGGACGAGACCCAGAATCAGGAATAGGAAACGAGATCAAGGACAGGGCGAGAACAGAACAAGGGGACCAGAGAAAACAGGGCAAGGAACAGTGAATGAACCGGATTAGGGACAGAGACCAGTAAACGAGAACCATAACAAGGAAAGGGGCCAAAAGATGGAACGAATGAGAAACAAGAACAAGAAAACAAAACCTGAGGGCTGAGGCTATAAACAGAAATTAATTAAACTGAAATTAACCAAACAAACACTGAAGAGAAAAGTGAAAAAAGGACTCACAAGGGACAATGGGTGGGTCCAGGTCCATGAACGATCCAATATTCAGAAAGGGTAGGATTGAAGCGAGGCTTCCCAGCCTCCGTGACAGGATCAGGGCGAGGCTTCCCAGCATTCATGACAGGATCAGGGTGAGGCTTGCCAGCCATCATGACAGGATCAGGGTGAGACTTCCCAGCCTCTGTGACAGGATCAGGGCGAGACAGAGCGAAGCCCCCAAGCCTCCTCAGGAGCAGAACAAGGCCCCCAGGCCTCCTCAGAAACAGAACGAGTCCCTCGGGCTTCCTCCAGAGCAGAACAAGGCTCCTCGACCATCTCCAGACCAGGCGGACACTCCTCAACCACCTCCGGACAAGGCGGACACTTCTCGACCATCTCCGGACCAGGCGGATGCTCCTTAACCACCTCCGGACCAGGCAGACGCTCCTTGACCACCTCCGGACCAGGCAGACGGTCCTGGACCGAAACTGACCCCACCAGACACATCTTAGGGTGGGCTCGAAAGACAGAGGCCTTCACTGGGGTGAGGAAGTCACACATGATGAGGAGATAGAGGAAGAGGTAGAGGAGGTTCTCCCTGAGACACTGGTCAGAATCCCAGTCTCTAGCTACCCAGTCCAGTGCCTTCCCCTTTAAACACAAATACACCAGCCCACAATTGCTTCTGGGCATGGCATAAGCGTGTGGCTGTGATTTTAAAAAAGAAATTCAAAACCAGAACCAGACTTGACTTAACAATATAGACTGGACTTGACTTAAGACGAGATCAAAACTTATGAGATCAGACGTGAATCGGAAAAAAAGGCATCAAAAAGGCAAAAGAGGCAAAATGGCAGAAAGGGCAAAAAAAGACATAAACGGCAATCATCCAACAAGCCTAAAAGAAATGCTGCCGGCTTATAAAGCATGCGTAACTAGCGAACGACAAGACTCAGCAGCGCAGCAATGCATTCTTTCTCCTTTCTACTTCCGATTGCATTTTAAAAGAGTTGCCCCTAAAGGATTAAAACACCAGGACAATAAACGTGTTTGTTGCAAAAATGCAGTCTAACTTTTTGGATGGCAGCTATACTTACCACTGAACCAGCAACACAGTAAAAGAGTGAGTGGAAATAGTTTTTCTCCAAAAGCCCATTTTTCACCAACAACAAAATTAACTTTGAGATTAAGTAAAATTTCACGCCATTGAATGAGAGCACATAATTGCAAAGTTAGAATTCTTGTCCATGAAACAGAAGTTCTCTATTGTAGTGGATATCATTAGCTTATCAGAAGCTTGTAAGCAATTGGTAGCAATTGACAATAAAAGCTATGTTTAAAGAATGCAGCATTGATTTCTTCCTCCTTTCTGTTTTCGATGGCCTTTTAAATGGAGTTGTCGCAAAAGCAGTAAAATTACAAGGATTATATCCATGCGTGGCCAGGAATCCAACCAGTGTCATATGCTTGAAAAGCAGCTATGGTGACGAATATACCACCATCTCACTGAAGATGGCAGTGGAGTTAGAGTATTCTAAAAGCTTCTGGTTCATCACCAACAAAACAAACTTTAAGATTGGGTTGAATTTCTTGGCCTTAAATAAGAGCGGATTATTGATTCGTTAGATTTCCACTACAAGAGTACCTATTTTTCGGTAATGTACTGGTTATCACGTTCACCTAACATGCGATTGATCCACGGTTTGATACCGAGCAGAAAAAAGCTGTTACATTTTGTGATTTGCTTTGCATCCATGCTTTGGCCAAGAAAAAAATGCAGGGTAACTTCTTGGAAGACAGCTATACTTACCACTAAACCACCACCACAGTGAAAAAGTGAGCTAAAATTTTTTTTTCTTTAAAAGTCCCTGGTTCATCACCAACAAAACAAACTTTAAGATTAGGTTGGGAACAGGAAAGTAGAAATTAATTGCTTTATTTCTCCTTTGTGCTTCTGTGCTTTGAGTTCCCCCTGAAGGATTAAAGACACCAAAACGACGGTCATGCATTGGCCAACACTATGTTCATGCGTTGGCAAGCAGCTATACTTACCACTATACCTCCAACACAGTGAAAGAGTGAGCAGAAATTGTTTTTCTCCAAAGCCCCATTTTTCATCAACAACAAAATTAACTTTGAGATTCTGTAAAAATATTGCCATTGAATGAGAGGACTTGCATAGTTAGAATTCATGTCCATGGAACAGAAGTTCTGTAGTGTAGTGGATATCACTAGCTTTTCAGTAGCTTGTAAGAAATTGGCTGCCATTCACAATGAAAGTTATGTTGAAAGCATGCAGCTATCCATTTTTCCTCCTATCTGTTTCTGATTGCCTTTTAAACAGAGTTGTCGCGAAAACAATAAAAACACCAGGATTACATCCTCGCTTTGGCCAAGAATTGAACCTCGGTTAAATGCTTTAATGGCAGCTATGCTTACCACCAACACTCTGAAAAGGCCCAGTGAATTAGCATTTTCTGAAAGCCAACAAAACAAACTAAGATTAGGTTGAATTACTTGGCCTTGAATAAAAGCCAATTTTCATAAAAAGAATCAGAGCAAATTTCTCACCAGCCCGCATAGGTTTCTGTAGTGTAGTGGTTATCAAGCTTGCCTTATACATCGAAAGTCCCCAGTTCAAAACTGGGCAGAAGCAATTTAGAGGTTTTTGAGATTCACCTTATTTTGTTATCTTTTTCTGACTGGTTACTTTTTAAAAAAAATAGTCATTAAGCGTTCACACAATTAGCTAGACTGCGTGAACAGATACTTTTTTCAGTTTAAATAGCTTTTCTTTATGATTAACTTTGTTGAAAATAACACATCAGATGTTAAAGTCACATTAATAACTCCTTTTCATTGAATTGACATAACAAATTATAAAAAGGTTACACTGAGATTTAAATTCAGACTGCTGTATTCAGAATCCAGAAAGCTAACTATTACACCATGGAACCAGCGTTGATAAATGAGAAACTCAATTCAAAGTTTAATGGCAGTTGGGCTGCAAGGAAATTATCCCTTTCGATTGTATTGAAGTCTCATAAGATAGACTGATGACCCGTACAGGGTGTACCCCTGCCTCTCGCCCTTTGTGTGCTGGAATAGGCACAGCAGACACCCGATTCCACGATTTAAGGAATAAGTGGGTAAGAAGATAAATGAATGAATGAATGAATGAATGAAGTCCCATAAATAAAGCTATTTCACTTTTAATAAATCAGCATACCGAAATGCACTCAATTTGCAGCGAAATCTCGAACTGGATTCAAAGTCCACAACTACATCGTTAAAGCAGAAAAGAAAATGACATTCGAAGAGACATCTATTTCTTATGGGAGGTGGGCTGCCAGGTAATGGTTGCTGTCAATTTCTTTAAAGTATCATGAAAAAAACGGACTCCTTTTCACATAATAAAAGACACACCGATTCCACTGAGATTTTAACTCAGACCGCTGGATTCACAGTCCACAGTGCAAACCATAACATTATGGAACCAGGACAGCTTAGTGAATAAGCTGTCTTGCAATAACAAGGATTTTGAGAAATTCTAAGGGTCATGTTTCTTCTATGGCAGTGTCGGAACCCAGGGCCCCCTACCCTGAGGCAACACTTAACAGGGACGTTCTCTTCAAGGCAGATGATTGGCGATCAATAACACTCACAGAAAGTCTCTTGATAAATTGAGATCTCAGGCAGAAATGAGAAGTAGCAAAAACTTATCTTTATTTGGAGCAAGTTGAATCCTCAGCAAAAATCATCAAAGACTTCAGCATTGAAAAAACAAGAAGCACAGTAGCTTGTTGGTTTGTGCTCTTGATAGAGAGCTAAGAGCATAACCGCATCCCAAACCATACCCTGATGCGACTTCACTGACTTTCCTGCAAAAATCCCCATGTTAAATAGGCCTCTTATTTCAATATTCATGAATCAGTTCTTACTGTTTCCCATTATATCATACTTCACAAAGTTTCATATCTCTTCCCTCTTTGGCGATTTCACAACAGATTTCAAATGACCCCATATTTTAGTTCCTCCCCTTATCACACCCCTTATTGTCATTTCCCATTAGAACATAAATAATTAATTTTTTCACGGTCAAATAACTTTAGAATTTCCCAATAAAACAAAACTAAGATCATTATATTAAAAATACAACTGTCTTCCTTAAAAATTCCCACTCTCGCACTCCTGGCACTCTTCAGCTGACATCCGTACGACTGAGAGCTTATCCGCGATATTCCCCTTATCTTCATCCAAGATGTGTAAGTTTACACTTCTCTTTATTTTTATGTAGTTAAAATGTTCAGACCAATTATTTCCCTCTCATGTTGATTAAGTATGCAGTAATATATTTTTACCAAACTGTTATACTAGCATGTTAGTGTGTGCAAATGTGCAATCTATTCTTTATATCTTATGTTTGTGTTACTGTATTGTGCCATTAGTCAATGTTTTCCTCTGAATCAGCCTAGTTATACTAATGAATTTTTCATTCATTCGTCTTCTTACCCGCTTATTCCCGAATCCGAGGTCACAGTGGTCTGCTGCGCCTATCCCAGCCCACATAGGGCGAGAGGCGAGGGGTACAACCTAAACGGTCACCAGTCCCGGGTGGGGATCAGAACTAAAGTAAGGAAAACCCGCAGAAGGATTAGACGCTCTAGACCCTCTTTTCTAAAGGACAGAAAAGAACAGAACAAAAACCACACTACCTCAAGTGTTACCTCACCCTAGCTAGCGAAAACAACACAAATCATGTATGTTGCTTAACCGACTCCATAACTTACCTACTTTAAGCTGCCAAAAAAAAGATTCAAATGCAGCGCTCACTTCTACCTAGTGTATCTAGACAGAGGTTCCTACGTGGTGCGAGATGTTTGTCACATAAGCTGCTACCTGTCCAAATCTCCTAAGGGGGGGGGGGGTCGCAAAGGTTATCATCAACACCGAACAAGCTAAAAAAAAGAACAAAATGACAACTGAAACGTCTAATGCAATGCTAAATCTCTGCATCGCATCCAGGTATTGCAACCAGGGGTGTCCCACTTGTCATATTTAAAGGGCATGGCGAATGCTGGGATTGGCACGTCACACAGAATAATCATGTTTGACAGCCTCCTCAGCCAATAGCAGATAATGAGGGCTGTGCCTGTGAAAAGACAGAGAGAGAAAAATAGCGAGAGAGAGATACACAAACACGAAAGCACCCTGACAGAGACATAACACTCTCAGCCTTAAGAACATAACTAATTTTGTGACATACCTAAACTCTCGAAAGAGCGTCAGCCAAAACATTTTACTAACCTTTTTTTTGTTGGATTTCTAGGTTATAATTTCGGACGATTAGAGACCACCACATTAACCTCTGAATTTGTGTAGACATCCTGGATAGGAAAACAAGTGGGTTGTGATCAGTAAATACCTTGACAGGTAAATTTCTGGAACCAATATATACTTCAAAATGTTGTAAAGCCAGTAGCAATGCCAGAGCCTCCTTCTCAATCATGGAATAATTCCCCTGGTGTTTATTAAACTTATCACACACGAGCACGCTCAAGCGCAGCCAAGCCCGTGCGCGCGCCGCTGCACACCGAGCGCGCTGGAGACGCTCAACTGAGAGGAGGACGTGACATTGTGATGGTCTCCAGATGTTTTTTTTAGGGAATTTCCAAGGCCTTGAACCTTCGAGTAGATTAATCATTAATCAGCGCAGCTGAGTCTCGTTTAGCGCTGATTCACCGGCGTTATAAGCAGGTGTTTTTCCCCTTATGGCTGTTGGATCATTTTTGCGTTTTCCTGAATTCATGTTTCAAGTCAAGTTCATGTCCACTTCTCGTTTCGTCTTGTTCCTGCCCTTCTGGGTTTTTTTTTTCTGTATTTCTGTTGTTACGTTCGTGTGCATTATTATTTTCTTTTTGCCCTTTTTTTCTTTAAATAAATGGATAATTTATATCCGCCAATCCTGCGTTTGGGTGCGCTTCTCATTCCCGGTCCTGCACACACGAGCGCGCTCAAGCGCAGCCAAGCCCGTGCGCGCGCCGCTGCACACCGGCAGTGACACACAACCTCCCTTATCAGAACTTCCTTCCTTGCGGTTCCCAACACCTGCATCCTAACATGCTATTTCTTATTCTTTTATTTCATATAGTTATAGCAATTTTTAAAGCTAAATTACCTGTTTTTATACAGATAACGCTTTTAAAGGCCTCCAATAATATATCTATAGTCAATACTGTATTTTTTTGTGTGTGTGTGTGTGTGTGTGTGTGTGTGTGTGTGTGTGTGTGTCAGTGTGTCAGTGTGTTTCTCCTATTAATGTGTTTTGATATATTAATAACTGTTACTGGGCACTTTGTCAATGCTCAGTCACATTATTTATTTTCCAATGTAATTTCTAATATAATCACACATTATATTTATTAGTTCTAACTTGCTCTATTTTAGTTCTTCTTCTCTGCCTCCCCAGAGAGCATTGCATGTATGCTGGCTGACATCACTGTCTACAGTGCGGTCACCGTGACCTGTGTCTCCCTCCTCATATCCTCCACCTGTGTGTGTGTGTTTATGGTTTAAAGTTGATCATTACGTTACATATTTAAATTTCTAATCCCTTCAATTTTATGTTCTCCTCATATATCACATTAAAACCTATCATTCCATAGCTGGTTCTTCAGGTTCCTATGCCCTCACAAATATCTACTGGTGAGATATTCTCCATAATTTCCAACAGAAACTCCAAGATTTCGGGCACATTGGCCTTTACTGGACACACTTGTCCATGACCCACTTCTTTGCCAAGATAAGGGACTGTGGCTTTGCCAAATTCCCACATGGACAAACTGAGAGTTAAATTAGCATGGGCAAGACGCGTAAACACAGTTCTCAACAAACTCACATGTTCTGTCCAATCTGCCGAATAGAACATGAAATCGTCAAGATATGTCTTACAGTTTGGTACGCCTGTTAACACAAATATTATGTGCACAAATAATAGCACAAAAGCCATGGCCGTATACTGAATGAAATTATCAGGAGTTACAAAAGCAGAAATTTCCCATCCTTAAGGAGTTAATCGGACTTGGCTATAGCATTTCAACATATCAAGTTTACTCACAAAACAGACTGATCCTATATTATAGACGCAGTCCTCTATACGCGGTAATGGATAACCTGGCACCGTTGCGGCATTTACTTTACGAAAATCCATACAAAATCTAAATGTGCCAATTTCATTTAAAAACTGTGTCTTGTGTTTACTCATGTTATGTTTGACTAATAATTTTAATTTATTTGATGATCTGAAACATTAAAGTGTGACAAACATGCAAAAATATTGGAAATCAGTAAGGGGACCAACACTTTTTCACACCACTGTATGCCTACTTACGTCAAGCATACTTGGAGATGACTCAACCAGCGAAGAGGCATCAGACACCTCACTTAGGGTCGGCTGCACAGCGGGACTGCCAGCAACCTTCATCGCCTCCAGTTCAAGCTGTCGCAGCATTACCTGTTTGTCCACCTCAATCTCAAGCCTGCGTGTCTCTAGATGCAGCTTCATCTCAGCCGGACGTCCTTGGACTTTCATTATATTTACATAATAAAAGACCGCTTAGACAGCTGATTCAGAGTCCACTGTGCTAACCATTACACCTTGGAACCTACAATATTTGATAATAATGCTGTCTAGTAAAGATGTGGATTTTGAGAAATTCTAAGTGGTATCTATCTCCTATTGAAGCTGTACCGCAAGGAAATGGTTGTTCTCAACTTTGTAAAAGTCTCATGATTAAATCTAACTCCTTTTCATTGAATTCACATAAATTATTCAAAGGTTCAACCAAGGTTGGAATTCTGATCACTGGATTCAGAGTCCAGAATGCTAACCATTACACCATGGAAACAGATCAGTGTTGCTTATAAGCTGTCTTGTAATAACGTGGAGATGTTTTGAGACCGCCAGGATATGGTTGCTGTCAATTTAGTTAGAGTCTCATGAATCAAGCTGACTTCTTTTCATTGAATCCACATAATAAGTGACTCAGAATTATACAGAGAGTTGAACTCAGTTGAATTGGACTTGAAGTCCAGAGTGCTCACTATTACACAAGGGAACCTGGTCAGAACGACAAGTGACGTTCAACAAGATGTTTATCCCCAATTGCAGTTGTGCTGCCAGAAAATTCATTCAACTTATTACCCGATTATCACCTAATTATCTAAAGCTGAATAAAGCTGACACCTTTTAGGTGAATTTGCATAACAAAAGACACACAGGTTCCACCAATCACTGGATTCAAAGTCCAGCGTGCTAACCATTACACCATGGAACCAGTTCTGCAGTAGTGGGACACTCAATGTCTCTCAAAATTATTCTCAATGGCAGTTAGGCTGCCAGAAAATTCATTCTTTCATTTTTACTCCCTATTTCGGGGTCACGGGGGTCTTCTGGCGCCTATCCCAGCTCACATAGGGCAAGAGGTGGGGTACACCCTGGACTGGTTGCCAGTCCATCTCAGGGCAACACATGGACAAACAACCACTCACACACATTCACTCCAATGGACAATTTAAAATCACCAATCGACCTAATCTGCAGGTTTTTGGATAGTGGGAGGAAACTGTTACGCTATAGAACCACAGACAGGTAATTCGCGTTGAATACAGATCTTTATTCTTTACTTGGACGAGTGACAC
>JAOTRA010086854.1:0-12297 GCA_026260255.1 Pseudolaguvia tuberculata | reverse complement strand
TGTGTGTGTGTGTGTGTGTGTGTGTGTGTGTGTGTGTGTGTGTGTGTGTGTGTGTGTGTGTGCGCGCGCGCGCAAGAGAGAGAGAGAGAGAAAAAGATTGTGTTGTTCATACCCTTCACACATTGCTTCAACCCAATAACTGAACAGGTGAATCCCGAACAGGCTAAACTACAGGAAGGTAGCATGCTAGCTAAAAAATCCAGCCGACACGAACGAGCGCGCGCGCGCCCACACACACACACACACCAGCATGATTTTGTTCAAATATTTTGTTGTTCAACATAACATAGCTCGGATTAAACCAGTGTCCTGAAAGCTAACATTAACTTTGCTTTGGAGCTTTTAAGAAAGATTATATTTTGGGAGCACTAGCCACATGGACGAGATGAGAGCTAGCGGCACAATCGTTTCTCTCTCTCTCTCACACACACACACGGAATTTCTCTGTACACGGTGAAGGAAATTCCGCCGATTATTCTGGTTTGCACTCACCTCCCGGATAGTCGGTAAGAGAACCGAGTTACCGATCGTCACACCGCGGCTTCAAGCAAAATGGGAATCAGTTTAAAACTAGACTAAACCCCTACGCGGGTGTTTGTTTCTCTCAATAAAACACTTTATCTACTTAAATATAATTAAAAATACTAACAACAATCATTTCTAAAATAAAAACGATGCATCGAAAAAAAATCTTCCGTTTGAAAACAACCCAGTTAGTCTCTTTGGTCGGGAGGCGGGGCTTTCGCTTAACCCCGTCACACTGAAAACCATGATTAACCCTCTGATTGGTTTACGCCTCAAGATCGGTCGCTCAGTGGACGGTTTAAGCGTCACTCAAGAGAACAACGTTTCACAGCGCCCGCCTCATGCCCGCCATTCAGACAGTTACCACACGCAAAGTTTTATACCAGCCTAACACTAATATTAGACCATTATTATATATTTAGATATCCAAAGTTTTCATAACAACAAATCACTTTCAGAACAATTTACGATAAACCAGTTGGCGTTTATTTAAAATTCGCATGTGTGTGTTGGAAGCTAATTTGCTTGCACGGCTTCCTACCATCTCGTTTTAACACCAAAAACAATACAGGAATACAATGCAATCATCGGTTTTTCTGTATTTGATTGTTTTAAATAAACCAGATGAGAATATAACGTCTTTAAATTCTTTTCAAACGCGACTCTTTGCGCTGTTTTAGCCGCTTATTACGTCTAACGTATACTGTAATAGAAAACCAGAGCGGCCCCGCCTACTTTGTAGAATTCGACCAATCAGCGCCGGTGACGCTGTTTTTTTAAACAACCCGCCCCTGTAGAAGGCGGATCATTTAAATAAACCCGTCGCCCACCCACGAGAGGCGGAGTTCAGCGCTTGCCCGGGATTCCTTCTCGGTTCTCGGATTCAGACTCTCGACTGACCAAGAACACAAAAATCGACGGAAACAAACGACGACATTTTGATTATTCGGTCGATTAACTCGTAAAAAGCAAGCAGTCTATTCCGTTCAATTAGCACAAGTGAATCGTCGTCGTCAATGAGGACCTACGAACACAGTGACCCCCCCCCCCATGAATCGGAGTCGGAAACAATAATAAGGAACCGCTGTGTGTTGAAAAAAGCGTGGAGTTTGTGCAGATTCAGTTCGAAAAGTCCGACCATGTCCCCTTTAATAACACACACAGGTTCACTGCTCCGTCCTGCCTTCTAAACAATAGACTCCGAGGAGTCACACAGCGACATGATTCTCATTGTGCACACGGTGCGAAATATTGTTTTTGACCAAGATCCGAATATAAAATAAAACAAACCCAAACTAAATCCAAAGATCTTTGTTTACTTCACATTTAAAGAGGAGAACGCGTCCAAGCGACTCGCCACAACACAACTCCCTCCTCCTCCTTCCTTCTTCTTCCTGTGTCCGTTAAGTATCTATCCGAGAGTTTCCAGTCTTAAATCAAATAAAACACTGAGGGCATTTCCAGGACACACACACACACACGGTATAGGAAAACAACAGGGAAGATTTCCTATTAAGCAGAACGCATGCGTTTGGCAGCCTCGATTAGCCACCTTGCTGTCTTTAGCTGTTTTAATTCCTCAATCTCAGTCACAATTCGATCAGACCAACGTCGGATTATAGATTTGAATTAGTTCGATAAACTATTTGCGTTGAAAAGCTTGTCTAATCTACATTTTTGTTTTATTCCCAGCTGTTACGTACCTAGGAAAAAGAAGCCTCTTACTCCGGGTTCGTGTTTGTAACAAAATCGTTGACCACGCCCCTCTGTTTCCTGATTGGTCGAGGAGGACGTTGACGTAATCGCGACTCAAAAAATGACCCGCCAAATACTAGTGAGCAACGTAGTTCTCCATTAGGTCCTATAGTTTCATTTAGACTCTAATACCCCCTTCAGCCTCCCCAGCTGACATATTTAGGTTCTGAGACAACTGTTGTCACGTGGTTTTGGGAACGAAATTAGAAACTAGTAGTAAAATGTTAAGTTTGCTTAAAGTTGTTGTTTAGGACATTTATTCATTCATCTTACCTGCTTATTCCATAATTCGGGGTCACTGGGGTCTGCTGGAGCCTATCCCAGCTCACATAGGGCGAGAGGCAGGGGTACACTCCGGACAGCTTGCCAGTCCATCGCACAGCCACACACACAGACGAACAACCATTTACACACACTTTCACTCCTATGGGTAATTTAGAATCACCAATCAACCTAATGTACATGTTTTTAGGACGGTGGGAGGAAACCGGAGTACACAGAGGAAACCCAGACAAGCACAGGGAGAACATGCAAACTTCCCGGCCTAGGAATCGAACCCAGGACCTTCTTGTTGTGAGGCAACCGTGCTAACCACTACGCCTTGTTTGGGACGTTCAGTTATAATAACATCATTCTTCTAGCATTCCTCCTACTTTTCTCTCACCCCGCCAAGGTATAATGGTTTTATGGGGGATCAAGATATACAAACTCAGCCGTGCCTCATACATGTCTGCTCCTTTTACAAGTAAAAAAAAGTTCAGTATTAGACATATTACTTTAAAGTCATTAGTTCCCTCTACTCCAAAGGAAGATCTGGTCCACCACTGTTGAGTCCTTGAGCAAGACCCTTCCTGCTCCCAGAGCTGACCCTGCCATTGGACTCCAAACTTCCAAGATTAGATATGCAAAGAAAAATATTCATGTATATGACAAATAAAATTGACATATTGAATAAGATTAGTAAAGGAATTGCGGGGCAGTAGCATAGTGGTTAGCACAGTCAGCTCACAACAAAAAGGTCTCAGGTTTGATTCCTGTGCCGGGGACATTTCTGTGCGGTGTTTGCATGTTCTTCCTGCGCTTAAGTGGGTTTCCTCCCACAGTCTAAAAACATGTACATTCGGTTGATTAATGGTTCTAAATTGGCCTTAGGTGTGATTGTGTGTATGCTTGTCCATGTGTGGCCCTACGATGGACTAGGTGTACCACTGGCTATGTGAGCTGGGATAGGCTCCAGCAGTGACCCTGAATTAGGAAATCAGCGGGTTTGAAGATGAATGAATCAAGTAAAGGTGGCGACTATAGCAAGAGAAAAAAAAAGTCCCAAGACTTTTGAATTAGGAATAAACATTGAGAGGAAGAAGATTCGAGAGGGAACCTACGAATTCAAGGAAAGGGGCAAGAAACCGGTCACTGATACGCAGGGTCACCTTAAAAAAAAAAACCTAATAGTTTTTAAAGGAAGAATTAATCTGAAAGGACGCGTTAAACAGGGTGGCATAGTGGTTAGCATGGCCGCCTCACAACAAGAAGGTCCTGGGTTTGATTCCCGGGCCAGGGATATTTGTGCGGATTTTCCATGTTCTCCCCGTGCTTGCGTGGGTTTCCTCCGGGTACTCCGGTTTCCTCGCACAGTCCATGCATATTAGGTCGATTGGTGGTTCTGAATTGCCCATAGGAGTGTGTGTAAATGGTTGCCCTGCGACGGACTGGTGACCCCTCCGGGTGTACCCACGTCTATCGCCCTATGTGCACTGGTATAGGCTCCAGCAGAAACCCCGTTACCGCGAATTAGAGAATAAGTGGGCAAGAAGATGAATGAATAAACTAATGAATGCCACGTTAAACAAGCACATGGTAATCAGGTAAATAACTTCAACACCAACGGTTGATATGATGAAAAGATATCTTTAATTTTCTTTTTCTTCCAGTTATCCCTGAATGAGGGTACATAGCTTTATACTTTTCAGCACATCCTACTAATTACACAATTTCGATCAAATCAAAAGTACTTGGTCATAAATTCAAGTGTTTTGACATGTTGAAGCAGACAGCATAGAACTATTGATTACATACTTTGATTACGTCACCATAAAATGAAACAAACCAAATAACAATTCCAAAATAAGAAATATATAGGAGTATTTATATGCAAATAAGAATAATAGAAAAATAAAGTTGGTTAATTTTTGTGTCTACTGTTTAAAGAACTACATTTCTATACTTTCAGACGGCAAGAGTTTATAAGAGAAGCAAATTCAATATGAATTGAGCAGCAATGGTTTACATACCCAAGAACAGAATGAATCATATGAAACAGAAGATGGATCAGTTACAATCATAAACCACACAAACGCATGATAAACACTGAAAACTGTCCAATTTTGCACGTTAGACTTTTTAACACCTACATCACATTAAAATAGATTCTATCAGCCGTGTGTACGCGGTGTTATAATTCTCTAACAATCGCATGACGTTTGAAGATACAGTGATCACATTTCAGAAAAACCAGAGTGAAAAAGCTTCTGTACTGTTAGACAGAAATACGAGATACATGTGGTACATTCAAGTTGTTAATACAAGCAACGATTTTAATAAAATCACAACAAATAGGATTAAAAAAAACAACAACCCCAAAACCCTAGGATCTTGTGTGTCACTGCAACTGAGTGGCTATCTGATCCCATAAAAAAAGTACAATTTGGAACAGAAAACAAAACGAATATCTAGAGAAATGATGGCTAGTTTGGAATAATAGAGGCAAATCAGCTACGATTAACCCCAAACCACGTTTGATGTTGAAAAGTCATGCTGTAGATGTTTATAGAGTAGTTATACACTGTTCAATTCTTATTCAGACATGTTTGGATTATTAGACATACAATTCTATCTTTTCTGGGTCATGTGATCATATGTAATCTATAATGAATACAGACTATATTTGGAGACTGGTATACGAGAATGAGCATATTAAGCAGACGGCTGTATTATGGCTAAAAGAAATCCTATATAAAATGAAAACAAAGAAATAAAAATGTGAAATATAAATTTTCTATTATTTTTTCAGCAGTGTCAGTGAAAAGATGGATTAATATAGGTTTTTAGTTACTGCATCTAAGCCATGGCAGTAAGAAGCGGCACTAATTTAACATATAACGCTTATTATACTCCGAGTCACCACCTGAACAGACCATGTTATAAATGCAGAGAAAGAAAAAGTTAAGTAAACAAATGAAATCCCGCTCATAAATCCACAGTATTATTCAATCAAGCTGATTAAATAATACTGTGAAGCTGTTTTTCGCATCGACTGATGGTGATCGTTACTGAGGGTGTGTAAATTTATGCACAAGATAATAAACAGAAGTAACCATTTATGATCTAATTATTGGTGTGGATTATGGCATTTATGGCAAAATATCATGAGAAGCTTTAAATATCTGCTTAACAGTAATCATAGCATCCTTCTCTCGTTTCCCTGTGACATTCATTCATCTTCTTACCCACTTATTCCCTAATTCAGGGTCACAGAGGTCTGCTGGCGCCCATTCCAGTGCACACAGGGCGAGAGGCGGGGATACACCCTGGACGGGTCGCCAGTCCATCCCAGGGCAACACACAGACAAACAACCATTCAAACACACATTAACTCCTTTGGACAATTTATAAAATCACCAATGAACCTAATCTACATGTTTTTGGACTGTGGGAGGAAGCCGGAGTACCCGGAGGAAACCCACGCAAGCGTGGGGAGAACATGCAAACTCTGCACAGAAAGATCCTTGACCCGAGAATCGAACCCGGGACCTTCTTGTTGTGAGGCGACAGTGTTATCCACTACATCCCCGTGCCGCCCTTTCCTGTGACATATGCGTTTTAAATTTACCGTAAACGGGTTGTGGATTTGGTTTTCCAGCATGAAAAAGCCGTTGCTCAAGACAAAATAACATCTGGTTCCTGATTTTTGTCTCAGTGCTGATTAAAATGACAAAATAGTTCATTTTTGGTAAATAATTTAGCGTTTTTGTTTCCTGGTAATAAATGCTAAATGTGAAATAATATGGATCTCTCCAATATTAATTAGGTTAATAAATGAAATGGCAGAGTGTGGGGGGGGGGGGGTTTAGTTTAGTTACTTGTTATTGACAAAAAGGCGTTTAGGAGTAACACTCTTATTCCAGTCACTTATTAACATACACGTACACATGATTAACGTCAGCAATAATAAACATTTGCCTTATTACCCTCCAACATCCACCCCCTGACCCCCCATGTACATGTGACTACTTTAGTGAATGTTTCCTGCTTTTTATTTTTTTATACCGAATTATTGTGAAGCAGCAGGTCATTAGTTCAGTGTAGAACACAATAGCCCCATTAAGTCATGGAAAGTTTTTAACAAAAAAAAAACAAAAAACAATTTGGCTCAAGTTTTTATAAATGTTAATAAAGTAATTTATTGTCTTATGCACTTGTAAGCAAACACAAAATTTTAAGGCAATGTCTTTTGAAATGTCTACAGTGTTGAGAATATGAAAAGCATTTTTCATTCATTCATCTTCTTACCCGCTTATTCCCGAATCCGGGGTTACGGGGGGGTCTGCTGCGCCTATCCCCGCACACATAGGGCGAGAGGCGGGGGTACACCCTGGACGGATCACCAGTCCATCTCAAGGCAATACATAGACAAAACCAGACACACACACACACACACACCCACCCCTATGGACAATTTACAATCACCAATCCACCTCATCTGCATGTTTTTGGACCGTGGGAGGAAGCGCAAGGAGAACATGCAAACTCTGCACAGAAAGATCCCCGGCCCTGGATTCAAACCCGGGGCCTTCGTGAGGCAACAGTGCTATCCACTACACCACCGCGCCGCCCAACCCCTCAGTCAGATCAACATACATAAATAAATGAATAAGAATATATGCAAATTTCAGAAATGCAAGTATACATGTAAACAAGAGGTGGAGATGGGCGGAGCCATGCTGGAAAGTAAATGTGGTACTTTGGAGAAGTTTTAGATCTGCGCACAAAACACTAATCCCAATAGGCAAGTTTTTAATGACCAAATGTAGATTACTGCAAATAAAGATAGGATTTGGTCCCCCACCTTCCACAGCTAAACTAAAAATAAAAATTAAAAAAGGAAACACGACAAACCCGCTTTCTTCATCTAAAAGAAAAAAAAATAGATTTTAAAGAATATTTAGTTTCTGAATGGATACAAAGATAATTCCTAACAGTTCATTCATTTTCTTACTCACTTCTTCCCTAATTCAGCCTAACCCAGCACACATAGCACGAGAGGCAGAGGTACAGCCTGGACAGGTCGACAGTCCATCTCAGAGCCACATAGACAAACAACCAACACACATTCACTCTTATGGGCAATTTGGGATCACCAATCAACTTAATATACATGTTTTTGGACAGTGGGAGGAAACCGGAGTACCCAGAAGTAACCCACGCATGCGCAGGGAGAACATGCAAACTTTGCACAGAAAGATCTCATAACATGAATAAAGTTGAAAACACAAAATCCAAAAGGCACTACACGAATCTGTTCAGATAAACGTAATGAAAAGAGTCTTTGATTACATTGGAAAACATTTACACTTTACTAAACACTTGATAAAGTAACACCAAATGTTTCCCCACACATGACGACACTAGATACAACATGTATATGGTCCGGATGGGTTTCTGTAAGTGCTATATACTCATCATCAAATACAGTCAATTACAATACTCGCTGTGTCCAGTGTGAGTTTCGGGTGAAGAAGGAAAATAAAACCAGTAGATTGGTAAGTGTCAGGACTTATTCAGGGGTTAGTATTTATTTTTTTGATGGAATAAAAAGAGCGCAGGACCCTTTAGTGACAAAAGGGACCTCTTGTGCAAGCAGATCTTTTCTACTCGCAGCTGATGGCTTTAAAACCTTTTTTTGACACGGATCAGACATCTCAATTCTACTAAACTCAATGCTTAATGAGAACTGATGAATATTTAAAAACACACCTGGGAATCATAAAGCGTCTCCAAGTAACTTGACCTTTAACGAGTCTTTCGTTAGACACAGCAGAGATTTTAGTCTCTTGGCGAATCAGTATTGGCTATGATTGCTAAGACAATGGTAGTTTTTCTTTCTTTCATTGATTTATTGTTATCAGCAAGTTTACAAAAATCTAAACCCACTGTGCTTGGAATAAAAGATGGGAGACACCAAGGCAGATTTAAAAAAAAAAAAAAAAAAAAAAAAAGGAGTGTGTGAGGCCGTGTGTGGCAAATAAAAAAAAAGCCCAAACAAAACCCACTCCTATTACCATCCAAACCACAGCCAGACTCTGTGCCTCACTGATTGGAGTTGGCCAGTGATTCACGTTGGACATGCTCAATGATGGCAGTGTGACAGATGTAATATTGTTCAGGTGTCTGGATGCTAAAAGCACGCTGGGTTCTCATACGCCTCACCGTCTGGCACACGTTCAGCGTCCCAACATCCTGCAGCTGTGACAGACAGATGTCCAAAGCACAAAACGTACCTGAAAAGAAATATTGTTTACAATCTAATAATAATAATAATAATAATAATAAGTTTGAGGACACTTTAGCACTTTACCACATCAGCAGCCCAGTTTACATGAAGCATTGTATTTTGATTGCCAAAAGCCCAATCGGAATGTAAATGCTCCAGGTAAACAGTTCAATCAGAACAATAATCTAAAAATAAATAAATAAATATCTCGATAGGGTTGAGAAAGGTGGGTAAACCTTTACAATCGAAACGTGTGAAGTTTTGTTTCCAATCCTCATTATAAACTTTTGTTCAGAGGCATTTGCTCCTTATCAGTTTAAGGAGAAGTACGATTACTACCACCTCCACTTCCTTGCACTCAGCATTCGCACGCACGCACGCACGCACGCACGCAGCTAAACGTTCTGAACGTTTTTGTACATTGTACAGTTACACAACTACTTCACCTAAAATTAAGAGACTCAATCACTGTTACAGCATGACAAAGTCTGGGATCTCCATAAGGACATGCTGTGTTCTGGTTAGAGTAGAAGGACTGGACTGTCCTGTACACAATCCTGACAAAATCCCACTGAACTGGAACACTGACTGAACGCCAGACCTCCTCACCCAACAGTAGGGTCTGATCTCGTTAATACTATTGTAGCAGAACAAAAACACAAATACACACGCGCGCACACACGCGCGCACAAGCGCACACACGCGCACACAAATCCACACACACGCACACACACACAAATCCACACACACAAATCCACCCACACAAATCCACCCACACAAATCCACACACACAAATCCACACACACAAATCCACACACACGCACACACACACAAATCCACACACACAAATCCACACACACAAATCCACACACACACAAATCACACAGAATAATTAGGATAAACAATGTTTACAGAAACATACATTATGAAGTTACTGTTGCTTTCAAAATCCTTAGAGCGTGGGATGGAGGAGATGTATAGGGTTTTGAGTTGAAGGGGTGTTTTTATTTTATAGTTATTGACCACGCTACACTTTTTCAGGGTGGAATAATGTGATCCTACAATGCTGCAAGTCATTCAGTCATTCATCTTCTTACCGGCTTATTCCCTTATTCAGGGTCACAGGGTCTGCTGGAGCCTATCCAAGTGGACATAGGACGAGAGAGAGAGAGGGGTACATCCTGGACATCACAGAAACAAACAACCACTCACACACACACACACAATCACTCCTATGGGCAATTTGGAATCATCAACCAACCTAATTTTCAAGACTGCGGGAGGAAACCAGAGTACCACATAAGCACGGGGGAGGACATACAAATAAGATCTCTGGCCCTGGAATCTAACCCGGGACCTTCTTGTTGTGAAGCGACCATGCTAACCACTACGCCACCACACCAAACAGGTATTTCACTACCGGAGAGAAAAACAAATTGTAAACAAAGCAACGTTACCAGAAATGATCAACACAAGCTACCAATCTATTTATCCGACATGCTATAAACTTAGTGTAGCTGTCTCTGGATCAAAATAGTGTGTAAAATGACACCACCATGAGGTTATGATGAACATCAGCGTGACACATACTCTAGCGTGTTCACATACATGAGCTGGGAAATCTATTTAAAATACTAATAGTAAGCAAGTATTTACCAGTCCTGCCGATTCCGGCGCTGCAGTGGACAACCATTGGTGGCCCCAGATGATGACCATTCCACTGTGAGCCCATAGCCTTTACTGCCCTTTTTTGCTGCATCTTCACCGTACTTAGAAAGTCAAGCAAGGAGAGCGCGGAGGAGGGAACGCCGTAATCGGGCCAGCTCAGGAACTGAAAGTGGCTCACCTGCCGCTGCTCACACGTCTGAACAGAAGCAACGAGACAAATTTCTATACATATTCAGGTTACCTATATGCAACCATCCAAACTATGCACTGGATCTTCAGTGGGCAAACTCAGTCCTGGAGCACTGGTATCCTGCAGAGTCTAGTTCCAACCCTAATCAAACACACCTGAACCCACTAATCGGGACTTTATTACAGACACTTGAAACTTACAGGTAAGTGTGTTGAGGCAAGTTGGAGCTAAACTCTGCAGGACACCAGTTTCTCCATCCCTGCTCTAGTGTATAAACCACAGAATAACTTTTATTAAGATATGAAAAAATCACCTGCAGGTAACGAGACAAGATCATCAAGAAAAGATCATTTTTAATAATCATGTGGGAAAATTCTAAACTAAAATGCCCTGCCTATGTTTTTATATATACACACACAGTATCTCACAAAAGTAAGTACACCCCTCCATTTTCATCAAACATTTTTGTACTTGCATGTTGATATGTATTTGCTATGTCCCACTTTTGGGGTTTTGAAAATGACTTCTGGATGAATAAACGAATGTGCTCTTTAACATGCCATTCTATTTCTCTTCCGGTTTCCACCTAGGATTTGTGAATGTGTGGGTTACCTCTGTATTATGCAACTCCAGAATGGTCTGATTGTAATGGGAATGGTTGTCCACTCTCTGATTGACCACAGCTATGTGTCCATAAACATCTTGTCCTCCTTCCTGCAAAGGCCAATATTGTCCACATTTCCTCCTTCCACCCTCCTCTGTCCTACAAACAAACAAACACGCAGGCACACAGACACAGTGAACACACAACAACAACAACACAGCAGTATGTTATTTTAGGCAGGATGGAAACCGCACATCCTGCACTACTGCCTGGAAAACTGAAGATTAAATCGGATCAGATCTATTCTGTCAAATAATTTGACTCTGCCTCCTCAGCAGCCGTTCATGTTTTGTCGTCTGACTCGTATCTTACCTTGTTGTCATGACAATAACAAGCACATTTTGCTCCCACACCATTCTCCAAAAATCGTTGTAGGTTTTCTCCAGCGGCCCTGTGCACAGCCATGACATTAAAGCCGAATTATTCTCGAACCCCCGTTACCAAAATGGCTGGAAAATATATGGATGTCCAGTTTTGTACCTTGAGTCCCGATGTACGCGTTCCTCCTCTTGTAGCCGTCCATGAAGCTGGCGTTGATGTAGTCAGATCGCTTTAAAGAGAAAACAGAATCTCAATCAAAAATAGAGTCACCGGTCAATTCAAATGGAAAGATTAAGATTAAGTACAGACCTCGTTTCTTCTAGCTTTCAAACGTACACGCGTTTGATCGAGGCACAGAACGTCACCATAACGATTCTTTTCCTGGTTACAGGCAGCCCTGTGAATAGAACACAGCACACGGTAGGTCCTCTTAAATAAAGTTTATTCAAAACAAAACCAACGCACAGAAACTTACATCGGCATCAAATACGTTTTCATTAAAAAAATACTTTTACTTAATGATAGATTCATTCATTCATCTTCTTAACCGCTTATTCCCGAATCCGGGGTCACGGGGGTCTGCTGCGCCTATCCCAGCTCACATAGGGCGAGAGGTGGGGGTAC
>JAOTRA010086782.1:0-12303 GCA_026260255.1 Pseudolaguvia tuberculata | reverse complement strand
CACACACACACACACACACACACACACACACACACACACACACACACACACTCCTATGGGCAATTTAGAGTCACCAAACAAACTAATGTACATGTTTTGGACTGTGGTAGGAAACCAAAGTATTAGGAGAAAACCCATGCAAGCGAACCGGGAACCTTCTTGTTGGACCTTCTGTGACTACAGACTAACTACAGACTACCACTTCTCTGAACAGCAATTCATAAGGTGACTTTGTAACTCAGTGGTTAAAGTGTCAAACTGCTAATCGGAAATTTCTTCTTGTTGTGAGGTGACCATGGTACCCACTACACCACCGTCCCACCCTATAAGCAGAAACTTTTCATTTACATTTAAGGCATTTGCACGTTCAGGGGTTCAGCAGCGGCAACTAAGTGGTGCTGGGAAACAAAACCCTGATCTTTCAGGTATCTTATTTCAACCACTTAACCCACCATTTCTGTCATTTTGAAGACTGTCTGGCTTTATTGCATTTTATTTGACGCAGCACTAAGCAGTAACGGCAGGTTGGTTGTACTGGGAATTGAACCTATCACCAAACCAAGCCATTAACCACTGACCCCTTTCACTTGCTTGATTTGAGTGCCGAAATGCAGGTCTAACACAGACTACTTTATAAAATTTAACAGCAAGTGTTTCTATCATTAACAGTGAGCTTTTAGGAGAAAAGAGTTTGTGTGCCCTTGTGTGTGTGTGTGTGTGTGTGTGTGTGTGTGTGTGTGTGTGTGTGTGTGTGTGTGTGTGCGTGTGTTGCAGCTCTAGTCCTCCCTGCTTCATTTGTGAATACTCCTAATGTCAATGTAATGGAAAATGACCCAGCCATTACGGACAATCAAAAGTAGGTAATGTTGGGTTTAAAATCCTGTCGGCACATTAACAGTTAATCTGCTCAGCACAACAACTAACGACAGATTTGTGTTCCTTAAAGATCAACATTTTGTACCAAGCAGATGCATAACAGCGGGAGGTACAGGCTACGCGGAGGTTCTGCAATTTAGCTAAAGTGCTGAAGTAACGTTGACATCTTAACTGATGAAGAAAAACACAAAATCAATGATGTTTTAATGAGAGTCTGACTCCCTGTAACGATTTTGCACCGGGGCCGATCGAATGGCGGATAAAAGCAGGGAGAACACTTGACAGCGTCTCATCGGCATCGTTATTGTGATACGGACTACGTAGTGTGGAAGCCAAGCGTATCGATAAGTGTTGGTTCAATGTAATGTATCCAGGAATGTTTATATTTAAAGAGAGAAACATTTGCAAAAAACGTATCATGAAAAGAAAGCCACTTATGAGACTACTTATCACTAAATATTAACTGTTTACTCAGTTAATCTATGTTTAAAACTGTTTACTAATCTGTTTATTCTGCTGTTACTAAAAAAATCAAGATTGTATTTCATTCATGTTTGTGGGCAACGGATGGATGCAATATAAATTATGCATTTCAATGTTTTCCCACTAGTGGACAACAATAGTATTACAGCCTGGTCTGTGGGAGGAAACCGAAGTACCTGGAGAAAATGCACGCAAGCAAGTGAAGAAAATGCAAACTCTTGCATGGCAATCGAACCTGGGACCTATTTGCTGTGACAATGATGACCACTACGCCACCGTATCACCTAGTTCGATAATACACAATTTAAAAAGGAAGGATAAGTTCACAGAATCCTTCTATCCGAATCCAAAATGCCTATTTACCAGTACACATTTCCTCATCAGCTCATGCATCTCTTTACCATGCTGTCAGGATGGTTTCCTTATTCCAGATGTTGTGTTCATTTATCTCATTAATAATGCTCTTAATTGCCATGTTAAACGACATGTTACCACGCTGGCATGTGAGTGTGAAAGACTCAGAGTATGTTAAGCATCAGAGGCATGAAATGTACAAGTAATCCATCACTATTAGAATAATGACAAAGAGCTGCTGCTGAGTTAAATTAAACCTTAAAAATGTATTTAAAAAAGATGGCCTGCTAAATAAAGCTCTATTAGTTTCTTAAAATACACCAATAAATCAGTTTTAGGGTTTATTTATTTTTATTTATTTTTATTTAACAATTGAGCGTTAAAGTGTCAAATGGCTGATTGGAAATATGTTTGGAAGTTTGATTTTTAACACCAACAACCTACCATGGCTGGGCACACAAACAAAGACTTGCATAAGATTGTCTGCCAAACACCAGAAATATAAATGTAGGAAAGAAATAATACTTTATTAACCAGTGCAGTATCACTTCCTAACTGAACAACAGTTCACCATTGGTCCTTACAGGATGTGTATGTCATTGCACATGCATAGAATTGATTGGTTAGTGGTGCTCGTAACCAAAACCTGAGCTTCCAAATAGCATTTCAACACCTTAACCACTGTGCTACCACTTGCTAAATGACATTCACCTGTGCAATCTCTCGGTCTCTTCGAATTTGATTTCTAGGCAAGGAGTTGTTGTGGTTGTTCATATGTGTGGGGCCCTTAGAGGGATTGGTAACCTGTCCAGGGTGTACCTCTGACTCTTGCCCTATGTGCGTTAGGCTCTTAATCCCTAATGACCCTAATGACATAATGCACACACTTCTCTATATGAGAAGTTCTGTAGACATCTCTTCACTGGAATTACCAAACTTTGAAATCTTTTATTGCCTATTGCTTATTGGATTTTGCACTGCTTTCTGATTGGATGGCTTTTCCTCCTTGAAAATGGACAGCCAGGTGATGAATTTAGTCATACAGTGGTTTGGGTTATCCCTCTGAGAGAAGTCAATCAATAGGATAGTTCTTCTGACAGATCACATTTCTAGTCTAAATGACTAGTGTTGGTAGTGTTTGCTCAGTGGTCAAGGCTTTGGGTTGCTAATCAGAAGGTGAGGGAGTTGAAGCTTTATCACTGCCAAGCCATTAACCCTCTTTGCTCTAGGGACGATGTATCAAGGCGAGCAAACCTTGTGCTTTGTTCACAAAAACAAAAAAATATTTTTTGTACAAAAATGTTTTGTATATAGTGTTGCACCTCCCAAACACCAGAGAGTGCCCTCCCTGGAATAGTAGCGATACTTTCGGTGCTATATTCAGTAACTAGTTTTATATGTTAGCTTGATGGATAACACGTTGAGAAATATAGTTAGTTACCCTACTGACGTTGGAATGGTGGGGCAAGGACCGTTACAATGGATGTGTAGTTGTTCCTCCATGTGTGGCCCTGCAATGTGACTGGCATACAATGACTTTCAATGTGAATAGTGTGTATTCTTGCCTTTAACACTTTGAGCCCTGGGATAGGCTTCAGCAGATGTTTCCCCGGTTTAGGGAATAAGCAGAAAATGAATGAATGAATGAATGAATGAATGAATGAATGAATGAATGACGAATAAATTATTTAATTAAGTATATGAATAATTAGGGAATAAGCGGGTTAGAAGATGAATGAATAAATGAAATATATGAATAAATGAATTAATTAATTATGAGCACTGTAAGGAAGCCGACTAGGCCACGCCCCCTCCCGTAGCAACGTAGCAACCATTTGGTTTCCAGGACGATGACGCATTATATAAGGCGACGCACCGATATGCGCGTTGTGAGTCATTGTGTTTGGGATCGGACTGAAGCCCCGACGAGTTTTCGCTAAAGAAAGCCATACCCGGACATTGTTTACTCTGCTCAGTTAAGTTGGTGGTTCCCGCTGAAGACCTTTTGTGAAGTCTGACGGCGATCGTTATGACCCTCATTATTCTTAAGTATCAGTTTTCCTTCGTTTGTGTTTAGCGTGTTTACTTTCATTTTGTGTTTGATGAATAAAACTGTACCTGCACTATACTATAGATCCGCTCATTATTAGTTCGTCACAAGGACACCAAACAACTATTACCTTTTTGTAAAACACAATATGTAAATACATGATATTTAAAGGGATTCAATTAAAAAAATTACATAGCAGAAAATTTCCCAATACTGTGAGTTTTATGATGACAGATGACTATTTGAGTGAAAATACAGACCTGTCCATAATGGCACATGTGTCCAAGCTGACATTCTCAAAGGCTCCCATCATGCCTTGCTCCACGGATGCCAGGTCAGCTAACTGATCGTCCACATGGATGAGCTGCATGCAGCCCTGAAACAAGCGCTGCGACGGAGATTCTTGGGTCTGCAGAAAATAACCTGTACACAAAAACAAGAAACGATATCGCCAAAGATTTCTGGTCACTTGAGTATCACAAAAACATAGAATTTCTTATTCCAGCAACAGACATTAATATCAGCTGAAGAGTTCTGTAGTGCAGTCAGCATTCTAGTTCATCTCAATTCCATTGACAAACATTTGGCAAGATAGTGTATCTGTTCTGAAAGCATCTTTCTGACACATTTTGAGGTGTCAAATAACGGACTAAAAGTAGATGCTGGAAAAAAACCCCACAAAAACGACCAAGAAAGAAGAACCAGTTTAGAAATTAAGCAGTGTGAGTGGAGATGTTAAGCTGAGAAACGAACCCTCAAATTGTATGTATGTTTTGTTCTCCAGCCAAGGTTTACTGGTCTGATGAACCCATTACACTTTAAATAACTTTACTTTGGATCACTTTTGGTATTTACTTTAGATGCTTGGACCTTATGTTATTAAAAAAGGTTCTATTGTATATTAAAAAAAATAGCCAAGTCTGGGGCCAAAAAAATAATCGATAGTATAATTCGTCTTTAAACAAACCTTGAAATTTGGATCAACAGAACCGAACTCAACCCATAGTATGATAAACGTGTGTAGAAAAATCGGAATTCAAGCAAAAATACAGAACCCAGAAAATAGTGATCTTGTTAGGAGCACATGGATGAGCTGGTGTAGCGCGCCTAGTCGGCTTGCATCGTGTGAACGTGACTCGGTAACTAATCATTAATTACATGAGTTTGAAAGCAATCATAATTTCCATGGATCAGTGAGTTTCCTTGGAGACGACATAAACACAAACTCCCAGGCAAGATATTGACCTTTTATCCCAAGCCGGATTTAGTACAAGCGCTCTGTTAAATGATTTGCAAATAAATTTCCGCTTTGATAAACGAGCCTCGCTGATGTTTGTCCTTGGTTCCTCGATTCGGAACAATGTAAAGTGCGATTAGAATCTCCATGCAATAACACAGAATTTGTTTTTCATGCTCCAACGTGCCCGTTGCTTTACAGAGGATATTTAACATGAAAATGTGCTGAGCACTTCTCCATCAAGTGTGGTATGACCTTGAAAAGCTAGCAAGAAAACCACAGATCACCTAGAACAAACAGCAAATACAAAAATCCAGTCAGCGTGTCAGCGATTTCTCGTACCCGAGTCATTAGGTTGACAGCGATGAGAATTCTATGCAGGTGTATATAAAAGCCAGAGATGCAGCTTTATCAGTCACTAACACCTGTTTCTGTTTTACATGGTGAAATAATCAGGAAGCATAGCAATAAGGAGAACGTCCAAACCAACAGAATGAGACGTTGCGATGTATTACAACACAGTATTTTTATTCTTAACCCAGTTAACTGAGGCGATGATGACGTTTGACTGGGAAAACAAACTGTCATATCAGAGAGAAAAGTCCAGGAGTACCTTGGTGTGGTTTGTCCCAGTTCTTAATTTTCACTTCTATCATTTGGCAGACAAACTTACAGTTATTTATCTTTTTGTCCTGAGCATCTTGAGGATAAAGGGCCATGGAATAACCCACAGGTTTATCTGGTCAGAGGAAAGACGGAGCCGCGACTGAGCTTGGTTTATTACATTTTGAGGTTTGGCTTTGAGAAGACAACACACATTTTTGAGTGCTATCCAATTTCTAAACCAGCATGTGATAATGATGGTCAGAATTTTGTGCTCAGGAAAATTGTCAGGGTAGAACAGTGTTGGAGTCTCTTAGTTCCAGTAAAGTAATAATGTAATGCTACAACCTACAACAAACATTCTAGACAAATTGCAGGCTTTCAGATTTGTAACAGTTTAGACAGGAACCGCAGATGTATCTGATGGTCCGGTGACCTCAAACGTCTGGTAATATACTTACGCAAATGTCAGCGTCAAAGTCATTTCATTTTGTCATTTCAGCCATATATGATGGAGCAGTATAAGTTGGTGACTATAAGTTAGTCAGTGCATATAAGACTATGGTGCTTCAAACAAGACAAAATAAGTTCAGACATAAAGTGACAAGAATAACAACACAAAGACAGAGACACTGACTATTAGAAAATTAACCGACATTAAAAGCGGAGATGAAATTCCGTAATAAACAGTGCCGGCACGGTGGCGTAATAAATGGCACGGCCTCACAACAAGAAAGTCCCAGGTTTAAATCCCGGATGAGGATCTTTCTGTGTGGTGTTTGCATGTTCTCCCCGTGCTTGCCTGAGTTTCCTCCGGGTACTCCTAACGCTTGCGTGGATTTCTTCCTGGGAATCCGGTTTCCACCCACAGTCCAAAAACATGCAGATTTTGGTGAGTCTAAATTGTCCATAGAAGTGAATGTATGTTGCTCTGAGATAGACAGGTGACCCATCCAGGGTGTACCCCCGCCTCTTGCCCTATGTGTGCTGGGATAGGCGCAGTAGACCCCCGTGAACCCGAATTTGGGAATAAGCGGGTAAGAAGATGAATGAATGATGCTCTTTGTTATAGGCTAGGTGAATTTGTCTCATAAAGTACAAGCAAGAAAATATTTTTCACTCATGCAAAAGATGCTAATGGAACATTTATATTATTCATATGCACATAATGCTGTTTTATTTCCTTTATAGTATTTTTAGAGTATCGCTTTCTGCTTTGTTATATTCACTTTCAACTGCTCTAGGTCACTTTCCCGTCTAACACGTAATTTACTCTATAAACGCGGAATGCACAATGATTTCCCACTGAGATGAAATGGAGCTGCCGTTTATTTACTGCAGAACAGGCAACCCTGCTACGTTTATCTGAAAATTATATAGAGAGAGTTATTTCATTAGGTCTAAATTCCCTCTACAGAAAAAATTGTTTCACATGGTTCATTCATTTTCTAATTTCTAATTTGGGGTCACAAGGGTCTGATAGAGTCTACACACAGCACACCTAGGGTGAAACGCAAGGGTACACCCAGGACATGTGGCCAGTCTATCACAGGACCACACTTAGACAAACAGCCACACACACACACACACACTCACTCTTATGGATATTTTAGAATCACCAATTGACCTAATGTACATGTTTTTGGACTGTGGGAGGAAACCAGAGTAGTTAGAGAAAACCCACGCAAGCATGGATAGAATATGTGAGGCAACCGTATTAACCACTATGTCTACGAATTCATTGCTGAATAATTAAAACTCTTTGTCAGAATAGCTGCATAGTAAAACAATTTACGATCTGTCTTGTGTAAATATAATGGGGTTTTTTTTTAATGGATGAGATCGATGAAATCTTTTACACCAAGCTTTTCAGTGAAGGATGTTACGACTTATTTCCATTTAGTGATTAGATGCTTTGGAAAAGTCAGGTTCAGAAGCCGCCATAGCAAAATCAGTACTAATAAACTTAATTTATTAGTAGAGTTTATGTAATTTCCATTTTTACACAGAGACAGTAGTCCATATCGCTCGACTCTGGCATGATTTATTGTCTGAATCATATAAGCAGGTATGCCATTAGTTTTGCTCAGCATTTATTCAGAACTGGTAATGAGGATATACGTTTGTGGTGGCTCATACAGTGGTGGCTCAATGGTTAAGGTGCCGAGTTGTTGATCGGTAGAGGCTGGAGTACACTCTGGACAGTTCGCCAGTCCATCGCAGGGCACACATTGACAAACAACCACTCACACAAACATTTACTCAATGTGCATGTTTTGGACTGTGGGAGGAAACAGAAGTACACAGAGGAAACCCATGCAAGCACTGGGAGAACATGAAAATTCCACATAGAAAGATTAAAGCCTGGGACCTTCTTGTTGTGAGGTGACTGTGCCAATTACTACGCTACCGCTCTTATTATTATTATTATTATTATTATTATTATTATTATTATTATTATTATTATTATTCATCCTGGTATTATTACTCTTATTATTAAAATGAGTAGTATTGTATTCTTTTATAGTTTGCTTGAACTTTCATAAAGAAATGTCACGTTTTGTTTTTATTTTATTTTTCTGGTCTACTTGCTTCAATGCCGTTAATGTTTGAAAGCAGTGCTTATTAATTTCCATTTTGCACCTTGTTAACAATGTCAAGAGTGACTTATTATACTTATTATTACTTACCTCCAAAGTGGTAAGTTCCTCCGGTTGTGATCTGAATGGGTGTGTTGGTCTTCACAGCTGAGGCTTCATCTCCATCAATAGTCAGCAAGGCAAAATTTTCCTTGGCCATGAAGCGAACTTCATGCCACTCACCATCATTCAGTCCTGAACCTGTAATCATAAGTAAAGCAAAAATTAATTCATTCACTTCTTACCCGCTTATTCCCTAATTCGGGGTCACAGGGGTTTGCTGGCGCCTAGTACACCGTGGACGGGTCGCCAATCCATCTCAGGATAAAACAAAAATGAGGTGAGAAAAACTGAAATCTACATTTAGAATAATTTTCTCAGTTAGGGCGGCATGGTGGTATAGTGGTAGCACTGTTGCCTTACAGCAAGAATAATCCTAGGTTTGAGTCCCAGGAGTTTGCGTGTTCTGTCCGTGCTTGTATTGATGCTCTTGTTTCCTCCCACAGTACAAAAATATGTACATTGATTGGTGATTCGAAAATATTGTTTCCAATTTGTTTCCAAATGTTGTTTCCTTTGACTTCCTTGAGTAGTAATGCTACATAAAGAAAGACCGCTTGCCCGGGAATCGAAACCGGGACCTTCTTGTTGTTTGATGACCGTACTAACCACAATGCCAGATAATTACACCCTCTCCCCCTGTAGAAATGATCCACATCATTATCCATACTCTCAAAAGTGTGTGCACCGTTTATAAATATATAATTTATAAATTGAGCTTTATTTGGTATTATTCAGGTATAAGGCTTCATTAAATGGCGCTTTATAAGAGGGAAAAGGAAAATATCCCTCAGGCTCAGACTCATGACTTAGTCAGGCAGGTCAACGGGCTGATGAGCTGCAAATTTCTAAATGCTTTTGGAATCTCAATCACAATTGATGTTGAATGGATTTATAGATACCAAGCGCCAAATTTTGATATCCATTTTTCATTAGTGTTAATTACATCTAATAAAATGGAACATAATGACAATATCAGGACATCTTCGATCTGTTTTTGTGCTATTTATAGCAGTGGCTAAAACTGTTGCCTTACAGTAAAAAGGTCCTGGGTTGATTCACAGGCAGGGGCCTTTCTGTGCAGAATTTGCATGTGCACTCTGGGCTTGTGTAGGTTTAATCCAGGCAATCAGTTTCTACCCACAGTCCAAAATGTTCATGTACATTTGGTTGATTAGTGATTCTCAATTTCCCATAGGAGTGAGTGTGTGTGTTGCCCTGTGATGGGCTGGCAACCTGCCCAGGATGTATTTCTGCGTATCGCCTGTCAGAGAGCTGGGATAGGCTCTAGCAGACCCCTATGACCCTGAATTAGGAAATAAGCAGGTATAGAAGATAGATGAGTAAAGGAATGAACGAATGAATGAATGAATGAATGAGTGACGGATTAACGTTAACTAGCAAAAGATCCTTCTCGTAAACTCGTTAAGCTATTGTGGAATTTTCTTCTTTTTACATTTTTTTCTCTCTTAGCCAACTGTCTTAGACTCATTCTCTTTGTCTAGGTTCTCTCTTTCCCTCTCTCGCTCTCTTCGTTCAGTACACCTGGCACACTATTAACGTTGAGAAATGTATCTGACGTTGGCCATTGCTCTCTTACACTGTGTTCTATTTACTCAGACAGAACCTTTCAAAATGTCTGCTCCTTAAGATGGAAAATTGGACAACAAAACAAAAAGTCCACACTGTACAAGACCGAATTAATAATAATATACATGTTTAGTGCAAGCAGCACATGCTTATGAGATTTTTGTATGATATTGAGAGTACAGGCTGAATTTAGTACCATACACGGTTAAATGAAAAAAAATTACGGTAATATTGCTCTCCATCTTGTAATTACTTTTGGTAAAATGAAGAACTGCACCAAGTACGTTCCATTAAGCGATTGGTTAAATAAAAAAATTTAGGCTCATAACATCAAACTGCCTGAAAATTTTCCAGAAATAACCGCAGTGTTTTTTTTAATGTTGTTTAAAAATGATTACAATATCAAAAGATTCCCTTTGTTTTTCTTTTTTCAAAACCGGATGTTTTTTTTCCTGGTTCAGCATTGAATTTTGTCATAATTACACCCTCACTGTAATTATTTTTTTTTCACAAGTTACTGTTTGGCGGCGTGGTGGCGAGGTGATTGTCTATGTATGGCCAAACGATGAGACAGTAGACAGTAGACCCCCATGACCCTGATTTAGACCTTCCGGTTTAGAAGATGAATGAATGAAACAGTGATGTGCAGTCAGGGGAGGCAGTGCCATGCTGGCATGCTAGGCAGTGAGAACGTTTTGCCTCTGCATGTTGCTATTAAAATGTTCCAAAACTTTTGGATGAATTAAATATAATTAGTTCTATTAGTTCATAGTTTAATTATATGAATTAAATATAATTAGTTCAGCTAGTGTATATAATGCACAGTGATTACACTGTATGTGTGTTACGTATTCTTGTGCTGAGGGATCATAAAACTGCTGTGAGGCACGCAGTTCTCCTGCCTCATGGCAGGGGTTAATAGTGACCCCAAGGATTTACAGAGAGACTTTTAAAACTGAATAAAGATAGGGAGGACAATCGTTTTATTCAAAAGAAGCGGATTTAAAGTAAAGGTAAGACGATAATAAAATTTTCTGCTTTTTATAGTTTATATATTTAAAGATGCTGATATGAAATTTTAAATAAAAACCTTAAATGTTGTAGGGTTCATATATTCGTAAATCTAACTGTGATGATGCCAGTGCCTCACCAAACATTAACCTCACAGCACATCACTGGAAAGAAGTTACTGTTTATCTTTAATAAAAATGTTACTATATTGTTTATAAAAATGTTACTATATTGTGACTGGTGATATTACACCATACTACTCTCTGTGCTCCGGTTTCCTCCCACAGTCAAAATCATATACGGTAGTTTAATGTTGGTAATCCTAAATTAACCATAAGAGTGAGTGCGAGTCTATTTGTGGCACTTTGATGGCTACCTGCCCACAGTGTTACCCCTCCTGCCTAAAATAGGCTCTGGCAGAAGCCTGTGACCACGAATTAGGGAAAAAGCGGGTTTAGAAGATAAATGAATGACCGGCAAAGCCCATAATGTTGTGTCCTAAGCAAGTAATTGGTGTCTCAGTGGTTGTTATGGCGTTGGACTACTGATGAAGAGGCTGCTGATTAATGCGCTAGAATCACAATGCCATCACCACTTAGCATGGTCCGAAATACCTAGCTACATAGTTGGATAGAAAAATGCAAGTTGCTCTGGATAAGGATGTCGGTCATCCAAAAAGTAAATTCAGTAAAATCAAACATCATCAATCAGAGAAAGACCTGAATTTAAATTTCATTGCACTGTAAATCCATCCAGATCAAGTCAGTCTATCTGCTACAGGTGTAATATGCTTTACTCTGTCCTCAAGTGCAATAATAAAATACAATTCAATTCGCCATTCTATTTTTTTACACACTGAACAGACATGAATATGGGATGCATAGCGTCCATTTGCAGTAGAAGAACCATGAGGAAACACTTCTGGGTAATATTGTATCTGATGACACACACCACAAAGGTCGGAAGTGATTTCATACAGCAATCCTGAGCAATAGAGAATAATACATTGGATTTGTGGCAGCTGTTGGTTCACTGAAATGATTTCTTTTTGTATATAGAGGTAGAGAATGGTGTGTGGTCGGGGTGCTGACCTACATAAAAAAATAGAAACAGAAATGTGTCTGACAATATACCTGATCCGGTAAAAAAGCGAATAGACCAGTATTTATTATCCATCTATCCATATGGCTGCCATATGGACTGTCTGTAAACCTAAATGGTCCTGTGATTCACTACATGCTGAAAAAAGAAAAAAACCTGATAATAATACTTGCTGCTGGTCTAAACACTATCAGAAACTCTGACCACTCTAAACTCTGAATATCATTCGTTCGTTCGTTCGTTCGTTCGTTCGTTCGTTCGTTCGTTCGTTCGTTCGTTCGTTCGTTCGTTCGTTCGTT
>JAOTRA010086765.1:0-12304 GCA_026260255.1 Pseudolaguvia tuberculata | reverse complement strand
CACACGGCTGAAGGAGATTCAGAAGATTCAGCTGGAACTAAGCTGGAGAGACGTCTGATCAGTGAACTGTGGATCTTCTGATCATCTCACGGCTTATATCCACTCACCTGCTGGAACGCCGCCCTTATTAATCATCCTGATTCATTCCAATTAAATATTAAATCTGTTTCCTGATACCAAATTAAAACCATATTAAAAATTCCCCAGAAACTGAAGTTAATTTCAGTAATGAGATGTAGTTGTTGGTGTCCAACACAATAACAGCCATTCAGTCCAGATATGTCTCAGTACATAAAGCTTTTTTTAGGTTGTGTCTTTTAACTGAATCAATGTGTTTATTAATATTTCACTCTGCCTTTAATTAATCACTAATAAAATATCAACATTTATTTCTATCTGATCATTAAGAGCTGATTCTCCTCCTCCAGCTCACAGTTCCATTCTAATGGACCGCACTCAATTAACATTTCATTTATTTAGTGTCAATGGGCGGAGTCAGTGGATCGGTGGGGTCCTTACCAGCCCTAAAGCATCATTTGTCTTTACTGGGAACAATGAGCTAAAGGTAAAGGAACCTCACAGGACCTTAGGGAGAACATGTCCCTGAGCTTCTTTAAGATGTTTTGTGTTCTAATTAAAGAACTTTAATTGATATCTTATCCAGACTCAGCTATAGAAAGGAATGGAAGACCCAACATCTCCTGTTTGTCTAGAAATACATGGTTCCATGGGTGCTTTTTCCTTGCTAGTACAAATGTGATCTATGAGAAGCTCCTTCTCGAACCCTAAGCATTAACAGAAGGAGCAATACAATGTATAAAAAAACAAAACTTCCACTTCTTGTCCTGGTTTTCATTTTTGTCCCTCTTCATTTCCAAAAATTTCTAAATAACTTTCGAATAAATGATTTACAGCTGCAAGTCAAACGAGTTGAACAAAAATCATCAATCAGTAATTTTGGGTTGTTGAAAATGAGTCACTGTCATTGTAGAGTCCGGAAAATCCAGGTATAAAATTCCAGACTGCCTGAAGCGGATTCCACCCGGAGACGCCTGACAAAGCAACTTCATTTAAATAGTGATGCGCTAGGAGTGGCAATAAGACATGAAAGAACTTTAGAATTCTTTTGCCATCAGAAACTCATAATGTAAACAATGGTAGAACCCGACCGTTGGTGTGTTTCACACCTGCAACAATAAATACAACGTTACAAAACCCAAAATTATTCGTACCATTGGCCAGGCAAAGAGACAGAGCTGGGTAGGATCATCTGAATGTTAGAGCGATAAAGGATGGAAATGTGCTGTTTAGTGAGGAGAGCGTGGGGAGAAGCAATAGAAACTGAGGAAAGGATGGTTGTGAGATCCAGTGTCACGCCCTCTTCTTTTTTACCCTTTTTTCCACCGGTTTTGTTTTGCTCATGTCTTGCTCAGGTTTAGAGTTTTTTGATCTTGTCTGATTTTGTCTCGTCTAGTCCAGTCTGGTTCTTGAATCTGGAATTTTGGTTCAAGGTCATTTAAATCTTGTTTGTGGTTTTGTTTTGTTTTTTAAATGTATTATTATTAAGAATAGGGCGGCGTGATGGCGTAGTGGATAGCACAGTTGCCTCACAACAAGAAGGTCCCGGGTTCGAATCCCGGGTTGGGATCTTTCTGTGCGGAGTTTGCATGTTCTTCCTGCTCTTGCTCTTGCGTGGGTTTCCACCGGGTGCTCCGGTTTCCTCACACAGTTTGTCTATGTGTTGCCCTGAGATGGATTGGCGACCCGACCAGGAGTGTATCCCTGCCTCTCGCCCTATGTGTGCTGGGATAGGCGGGTAAGAATATGAATGAATGAATTATTAAGAATAAAATGGACTTATTTAAACCCCAAATCCTGCGTTTGGGTGCGCTCCTTATTCCCGATAAAGTCCCCCCTCCCCTCCTGACAGAATGATCCAACCAAGTTCGCAACCAGCGGCCGGAGCGTCTGCCTGGTCCGGAGGTGGTTGAGGAGCCTCGTTCTGTTCCGAGGTGGTTGAGGAGCCTTGTTCTGCTCCTGGGGAGTCATGGGGCCTTGTTCTGCTCCTGAGGAGGTCTGGGGGGCCTCGTTCTGCTCCTGAGGAGGCCTGGGGGCCTCGTTCTGATCCTGTCTTGGTGGCCCGGGGGCCTTGTTTTGATCCTGTCTCGTAGGCCTGGGAGCCTCATTCCGATCCTGTCTCGGAGGCCTGGGGACCTCGTTCCAATCCTGTCACGGAGGCTAGGAAACCTCGTTCAGATTCTGTCACGGAGGCTAGGAAGCCTCGCCTCGATCCTACCTTTTTGGGTTATTGGATCATTCATGGACCTGGACCCCCGTTATCCCTTCTATGTTTATCCGGCTGAGTACTTTTTTTCTTTTCTCCTCAGTGTTTGAGAAATTTTAGTTTTGCTTATAGTTTCAGCCTTAGGTTTTGTATTTTTTTTGTTTTTTGTTCAGTGATTGTGTTGTCTTGTCTTTTCCCATTTGCCCTTCTTGTCCTACTCCTGTCCTCGTTCACTTTTCTCCCTCTTGTCCTGGTTCTCCTCTCGGTTCCCTCTCTCGTCCTCTTTCCTCATCCCCTTTCTCATCTTGCCCTGGTTCTTGTCACGGTTCCCTCTCTCGCCCCCCTTTCCTAGTCCCTTCTCTCATCTCGTTCTGGTTCTCATTTCAGGTTCCCTCTCTCGTCTCGTTCTGGTTCTCATTTCAGGTTCCCTCTCTCACCCTCTTTCCTCGTTCCCTCTCTTGTCCCCTTTCCTCATAACCCCCTATCGCCTCGTTCTGGTTCTTGTCTTGTTCCCTCTCTCGTCCCCTTTCCCTCTCTCGCCTCGTTCTGGTTCTCGTATCAGTCCAAACTCTCACCTTGGTTCTCATCTTGTTCCCTCTCTCGCCCCCCTTTCCTCATCCCCTCCCTCGTCTGGTTCTGGTTCTCGTCTCAGGTTCCCCCTCTCTCGTTTGGTTCTTGTTCTCATCTCTGTCCCCTCTCTCATCTCGTTCTCGTCTCAGTTCCCTCTCTTATTTGGTTCCCTCTGTTGCCTCGTCCTGGTTCTCGTCTCGGTCCCTTCTCTCGCTTTGTTCTTGTCTCAGGTTCCCTGTCTTGTCTCGTTCTGGGTCTCATCTCAGGTTCCCTCTCTCATCTCGCTCTGGTTCTTTTCTCAGGTTCCCGCTCTCATCTCAGTCTGGTTCTCGTCTCAGGTTCCCTCTCTCATCTCGGTTTCCCCTCTCACCTCGTTCTGGTTCTCATCTTGTGCTCTGGTTCTTGTCCATGCCCCTCTTTCTTCCGGAGGGCCTCCCTAGGAGAACGCCAGGAGGCGTTCATGGAAGGGAGGGTACTGTCATGCCCTCCTATGCGATGGCCGTCTCCACTTGAGCGCAGCTGAGTCTCGACGTGCACTGATTGCGCATGCTTTATTAGCTGGCAGCATTTCTCCTAGAGTGGTTTAAATCATTTCCCTTTTTCCCCTTTTGAATCTGGAATTTTGGTTCAAGGTAATGTAAATCTTGTTCTTGGTTTTGTTTTTGTTATTTATTTATTATTATTAAGAAGAAAATGGACTTATTTAAACCGCCAATCCTGCACAAATCTGGGTGCGCTCCTTATCCCCGATCCAAGACCTCCCCCCCCCCTCCCCTTCTGACAAACAGTGTATTTACATGAGATTCTATTAACAGGAAGAAATCATCTGGAAAATTACTTATTATTTATTACAAAATAAACAACATCCAGAAACACTGGTCTGTGCTGATAGTGAACGTGAATCAGTTTATTGATTTATTCTGGGTCATCAAATTGGGATCAAAGGGAACTGGTAGGAACTCCTGGTGATGCTGATGCCTTTAGTCATCTTCCTGTTTAACAAAACGAACACACACAGGCAAGTGTTGGGAAAGTGGTAGCCTAGTGGTTAAGGTGTTGGACTAATACCGGACAGACCAGGGTTTGATTCCAACCTCCACCAAGCAACCACTTTGGGCCCTTGAGCAAGGCCCTTAACCCACAATTGCTCAAATGTAAAAAAGAGATCAAATGTAAGTCGCTCTGGATAAGAGCGTCCGCCAAACTGTAACTGTAACTGTAACAATCACATACAGACACACACTCACACTGGCATGTACTCAAGCTCACAGACATACACACACATGTACGCACACACACTCAGACACACACACACACACACACACTCAGACACGCACACACACACGCACGCACAGGAAAAGAGCAGGCTCCAGAATTAGTCACACACACAGACATTGTAGAGAGTGAGTGAGTGAGTGAGTGAGTGAGTGAGTGAGTGAGTGAGTGAGTGAGTGAGTGAGTGAGTGAGTGAGTGAGTGAGCTGTGCAGAAGTGGAGATTATCGGATGAGCGTGAGATTGTATATAGTGCTGTGCTTGGTTCCACAAGGTTAAGATCGAAAAGTGATCTTAAAAGTTAATATTGGATACACTGCATAAAATTGAATAAAAAATAAAAACATTGTCAAATTGAGATAAATTTTTGTGATAAGTGTAGGCTTTAAAGTGTATATTGCCAGTGCCCAGGTCTGACAGCTTCTGTTACAGCCAATATAAATCTCACATCTGGAGAAAGGATATTCACCGGAAAAGTAGACACACAACAATGAGTGAACCAACAGAAAAACCAGTCACGTGTTCACAAAGAAACACGCTGATGCGGCCAAAGATATAAAGAAATACATGAAGTTGTATACATGGACTTGCGGTGGCCCGAAGTGGGCACGTTTAACGAAAAGATATGTCTAAAAATGAGAGAGCGAATAAATGTCTGGTCAGAGAGTAAAAAGGAACAAGATGAGAAGCGAAGACGCAAGTTGGAGATAGTTCAATGGTTCTGGGCAGAGGGCCAAGAAAGGAAAAAGAAAGACAAGGCTGAGAAGGAGGGGGCAAGTGGACATGGACTTAACCCAAATACTGATGACGTGATGGGCGGCAGAACAAGGAAAGATAGCAACAGCCCCACCTTCTGGTAAATGTGGGGAACGACCCCCTCCATACAATCCGAATAGTGGAAAAGGACTTAAAGGCTTGTACCCTCTACTGGTGGACATAAGTGAGGAAAAGAAATAGATGTGGCAATTCTGAATGGACGATTTATAGGAACAGTAAAAAACCAAACCACCAGAAAAGACACAGAGGAATCATGTAAAGAAAGTATATGCAGTGAAAATATGGAAGATGCAGCAAAATACAAGGAAACTGCTGAGCAATCAAAAGTAAGAATGGAGGAAGAAAAAGAACAACAGCGTGCTCGAGATCGAGTGACAGATGAATACAAGCAAAGGGTTTTAACCAACAGAGCAAAGTTTGAAAAGCCTTTAAGCTGCAGCACCCCAGGGGCCCACCTGACAAAAACCAAAAATGAATCCCCACCTGAACTATCCCGGTATGGAAGCATGCTGGAAGAGACATGGAACAAAGGAAATAATACATCGCAAGCAGATACAGAAAGTGAGGGTGAGCGGCTGGCAGATAACATTGATCTGCTGGGAGGAATAGAGGTTGGAAAATGGTATAATGTAAGTGGAAAAGTGAAGCTGGAACAAGGAAGCCTGAGGGAAGAACTAGAGTGCACAAAAGCCCGGATCGAAACTCATATGGACCAGTTTGAGGCAAAAGAAAGAGAGGCGCAACTGACTGGACAAGGGCTAGAGCAAATACGGAAGGCGATGGAAGAAGTGCAGAGGAAGCTGGAAGGAGGACAGGATGAAGAATATGAGACATTTTGAGAAGAACAAGTAAAAGACTGTAAATATGAAATCAAGATTACGGGCCTAATCATAGGCAAACAAGGGATAGCTGCATATGTAGAACTATCATAAAAATTGGTAGAATAGAATCAAGTACGAGAGGCCGCTCCACACATTACACTGATGGTTGGGCGAGATTTTGATTCTAAAGAGTTAGGGCCAATGATGAGGGAAGCAGGACAGGGGAAGGAATGGCTACCGACATAGAACCCATACATACACATATCCGAACAAAAAAACTATTTACGGAGTTCACAGTGCACGAGTGTAATAACCGAAGCAATTCAAACCATAATACACACACACAAGAGAAGACACGTGAAAAATCAAACTCAAAATTACAGATGACTCAGACAGAAGGACATGACTACGGACTAACAAACGAACAGGAGTTGACGGATGAACAAGTAACTGACGTCTTGACAGCGATCCCAGAAAATCTATGGACAAACCATAACGCAGACGTAGTGCTAGTAAAATCAGCAGGACTAGTAAAAATCCAGAAAAGACCAAATGTGCATATGCCATCTCAGAAACAATACTCATTATCAAAGCAGGCTACAGATAGAATCCGGCCTGTGATACATGGACTAGTGGAGGCAGGTGTGTTAGTGCCCACGAGGAGCCCCTGCAACACCCTGATTTTTCCTGTCAAGCGGTTGGAAAATGATGATGATGATGATGAAAGCCAAATTGTGCCCGATCCACATACATTATTGTCAAACATCCCAGAAGGGACACGGGGGTATACAGTAATTGACCTATGTTCAGCATTCCGCTTCACCCCGATTCTCAATCACTCTTTGCATTCACTTACGAGGGACAAAAATACACATACACTAGATTGCCTCAAGGTTACTGTGAAAGGCAATATTAATAGGCTTTGATTATAAGATGACTACCGGGTGTAACAAGTATAAACATGAATATTTACTGGGGGGATGGGAAATTACAGTGTGGGTACAAAACATATGACGGGGACCTTGCATGGTACATCTTGAACTAAAAGCGCTATTGCATGAAGGAAAAAAACCCAACTAACAAAAAAGGCACGCACCTAACACCGCATGAAATGCTCATAGGGACGCTGAAGTCTGGGAAAGGTCTCCAGCAGAAATATTCCTAAAAAGAAATTGTTGTCCAACATGGAAAACTAACAGCAATATATGAAGCACTCTGTTCACAGGAATCAAGGAGGCAAGTCGCAGTGAGGAATCTAGGAACCCCGCCGGATTATCCTGAATGATCAAGTCCCTTTGAAAAACAAATGAGGTACACAGCAGTAACAGCAGCACCTGCTACAGCCTGAGTGGTAGGAACAATCCTAGGGTATCAATTTCACCATAGCACCAAGGCCATAGAGGAAAAAGCACAGACGTGTACAAAACCAGGCTATTGGAAGTAGCCCCAACAGTGTATGAAATCTCAGAGTTTAATACTCCTAGTATTTACAATGTGTTAGTTAGTGTTAGATGTATGGTATGCATGTTTTGATTGTTTCAAATATAATACTTTGTAATATCCCTATACAGAGGAATGCATGTAGCATGTCTTGAGTTCTGTGCAGGTATGGAGATACTAGATCCAGAATTCTACCAGAGAAGTTGTCCGTGTCTACGGAGCTCCAGCTGGTACCATACATCTGCTTGGTATGGACCCAACTCCTAAGAGCATGACTTTGAGAAACTGTATGATTGTTTCTGTATATATGTGTTTATATCTGTATGTTTTTGTGAGCATGGTGAGACACTCACGGTTGTGCAACACTGCGGGCCGAGTGGGAATTTTCCCTCGCATTAGCGTATGATTTTTTTTCGCCCACTCCTTGTTCTCTTTTTGAGAAGGGGCACAGTAGGATAATGTTTGTGCTACGGAGGAGAATGTTGGAACATAACATGTTGAATTTTTATGTTTTTGTTTTATGTTTTTTTGTTCTGTTTTTCGATACTATGCCTTTTCAGCCTGTTTCACTTTGTATTATCTGTGATTTTTATGCTTACTGCTCTGGTTTATCTATTTGCATAGTCACCTGTGTTGTTGGATATGATCTAGAGTTAAAGGTATGATGGTCAAGAGTGACACGAACGAGCGACCTATTAGGTAAGTAGGACTAGGGGGTTAAAGGTGAGGCTTTAAGTGCCTCAAACGGGGGAGAATGTAGGAAAAAATGTTGGGATAAGAAAGGTGAGAGTAGAAGACAAGTGTGATAAAGAGATGACATAATTGTTATTATTATTATATAATATAATGATACAATATAATTATGATACAATATAATTAGGGACCACTGGGAGTAAGAGGTCAGGCAAAAATGTGTAGGCAATTCATGATCTCATTTAATCAATATGTAATCGAATTAAGTATAGTTAACTAATATCTAATCTAATGCAGGAGAGTATATAGCCTTGTACAATCAGTATCTAAACTAAAGTCATTTAAAGCAATGACCGGTATGTGAACTGTGTGAGGGCTTACTGATGGAAAACATGTGTATACACTAAAAAACACACACACCACACACATAAATAAACAACACAGTGATTAAGGATTAAGGTAAGGGGATTCCCGCGTACGAACTAGCTGGTGAAGTAGGTGAGTAACTTGGGGAGTGCAAAAGTGGGGGGTTAGCTACGGGTGGAATGTAACGAAATAGCTGTGAAAAAGGTCATAGGCCTGACCCAGCAGGCTGAAGAGGGTGTGGGCTGTGCGTCGGTAGACTCGGAGGAGTCAGGAGCTGTCAGAATTGAAGCTTCCAGTGTTTCTGGAATAAACAGTATACAAGTAGAGTGGTAGTTAAAATCTGGGGTGGCATGCATATGATGCATGAATCTTGCCAGTTCAAAGCCAAGGTTCGTTAGCTGGGGAAAAAACACTGGTGATGATGAATGGCCTCTGGAAGGAGTCATTTAAAGGTGCAAGCTAAAAAAACAGGGACAGGGGGAAAAAATAGAAGAAGGTACATTAAAAGCAGCACATGGAGCGGATGAGAACTGTATTAAAAAATAAGTATTCAAAGAAATAAATGGCAGTAAAGCTGAATTCCTTGAAAAACATTAATCATAAAATATGGAATTAAAAGAAGTACATTCATATACAGACTAACTCTAGTGTAACGGAGTGTCAAAAATATATTACTGCATGTTTAAAAACATTAAAATATGTAGATAAAACATTTAGAGCAAATAAAATAAAAAGAGGAGAGTAAAAATAGGTAAAAACTTACACATTCTTGGTTGAAGGAGTAGAATCGTGGTGTATAGTTCTCAGTTGAGGGGGAAAAATAGCTCCAATGTGTCAGGTAATAGTAACAGAGGGGTTTTTATGGAAGAGGTTATTTCTTTGCTCTTGTGGTTTAGCATTAGGACATGGTTTGGATTTATTAGAAGAAATTGTACAATAAATAATCAGGATTAAATTACTTAGATTGAGAAAATGAACTTAGGAGGCTGGCTAGGAGAGGTACCAAAATGTGGTGTAATCTGGATTTATTGGGGAATCGACAGAGAAGGAGTTGAGGAAACTTGATAATTGTGTTACATTGGGAAATGAGTGGGACAGTTCATGAATATTCAAACGATAGGGCAATATAATGGGGTGGTTTTGGAAAAGAAGGTAGTCGTATGGGGGTGTGGTATGGGATACGGCTCACTGGCCGCTCGTTTGTGCACAAATGACCACCAGAGCTACTTGAATTTTCAATGCTGAAGTCTTTGATGATTTTTGTTGCTGAGGATTCAACTAACTTTAAATAAAAGATATTTTTTTGCTCCTTTTCATTCTGCCTGAGATCTCAATTATTAAAAGGTTGTCTATAAATGTTATTGATCCCTGAATCGTCTGCCTTGAAGAGATCCTCCCCGTATGTGTCGCCTCAGGGTAGGGACCCCTGAGGAATTTACGACATTCCGTAATTGGCTTATTATTACGGGGTCCACTTTGACCAGGTTCCATAGTTGGCTTATTACCGGGTCCACACTGACCAGGGTCCATAGTTGGCTTATTACCGGGTCCACTTTGACCAGGTTCAGTATTTGGCTTATTACCGGGTCCACTTTGACCAGGTTCCATAGTTGGTTTATTACCGGGTCCACATTGAGCAGGTTCCATAGTTGGCTTATTACCAGGTACACTTTGACCAGGTTCCGTAGTTGTCTTATTACTAGGTCCACTTTGACCAGTTTGTGTAGTTGGCTTATTACCGGGTCCTAACCCTAACCCTAAGAAGATGGATAAATGAAGGAATGAATGAATGAATAAATGAATGAATGAATGAATGAATGAATGACCCGCTAAATGAACTAGTTAATTTATCATTAACACAACCCTTCTGCTGGTTTGGTGGTGGATCCCTGAAAGTGACACTGTACAAAGTGCTGAGATGAAACCTACTAAAAAAGCTCACATGTATTAAAGTATTGTAACTGTGTTTACACACATTATATAAGTTATTTACTTAACAATATATTTTATTATAAACTGAATAAGAGTGAAACTGTTACGAAGCACTAAAGGACACCAAAATGTTTTTTTATTTTGACACATAACAAAACTGAAACCAGAAACTTGAAACACAAAAAGAATCGAGGAGCAGAAATGAACAAGGAGAATCTTGGAGCTGGAAGGAGACATGGAGTCTGGACACAAAAACTAAAGCCGCAGGTACTCTGTGAATGGCCCGTTTTGGTATAAAAATCCCAGTGTGCAGTCTAGAGTCAAGATTATGTTTGAGACTAGATGATTCGTCGAGGTTCAAATGTCCTTTAATAAAGTGGGGCTCATTCTTTATCTCAGTGAGTTTGAACAAGACCTGATGTGGTAATATAACTTCATATAAAAATTATTTTTAAATATAATTATAATTTCTGGAGTTTGCATGTTTTCTCCATGTATAGATGGCTTTTTGTAGACTGTGAAATTCCTCACACATTACAAAATCACGTGTACAGTGAATAATAACTGTTTTTGTTCCCTCTACCTCCAGTTTGTCTACCAACAAAGAGTTGATATGGCGACCATATCAACTCTTTGTGAATTATTGGCAATATGTCAGTGTAGAAACTCACGAAAGCTGCAGACACAAGTCCTCTCTGGAGCAAGATTTTGTTAAGAGGTGACTCTGCTAAACAGTATGCACCACATCTTCCGACTAGGATTATATACCGTGGTCAGGATTTGGAGTAAGCAACATCCTAATCCAGGTAAAAAGGTAATCAGGAATTGGCTTCTTATAGCGTTTATTTTGACAAGGATCAGGATTAGGCTTCATATCAGGTTTAGGTTGATCAGGACTTGGCTTCTGATCAGGTTTAGGCTGAGCAGGACTTGGCTTCTGATCGGGTTTAGGTTGATCAAGACTTGGCTTCTCATCAGGATCAGGTTTATCAGGACATGGCTTCTTATGAGGTTTAGGTTGATCAGGACTAGGCTTCTGATCGAGTATAGGGTGATCAGGACATGGCTTCTTATCGGGTTTAGGTTGATCAGGATTGGGCTTCTTATCAGGTTTAGGTTGTTCAGGATTTGGCTTGTGATCGGGTATAGAATGTACTGGACTTGGCTTCTTATCAGGTTTAGGTAGATCAGGACCTGGCTTATGATCAGGTTTAGGTTGATCAGGACTTGGCTTCTCATCAGGATCAGGTTTATCAGGACATGGCTTCTTATGAGGTTTAGGTTGATCAGGACTAGGCTTCTGATCGAGTATAGGGTGATCAGGACATGGCTTCTTATCGGGTTTAGGTTGATCAGTACTTGGCATCTCATCAGGTTTAGGTTGATCAGGACTTGGCTTCTCATCAGGTTTAGGTTGATCGGGACTTGGCTTCTTATCGGGTTTAGGTTGTTCAGAATTTGGCTTGTGATCGGGTTTGGGTTGTACAGGACTTGGATTCTTATCAGGTTTAGGTAGCTCAGGACCTGGCTTATCATCAGGTTTAGGTTGATCAGGACTTGGCTTCTTATCAGGTTTAGGTTGATCAGGACATGGCTTCTCATCAGGTTTAGGTTGATCAGGACGTGGCTTCTGATCGGGTTTAGGTTGAGCAGGACTTGGATTTTTATCGGGTTTAGGTTGATCAGGACTTGGCTTCTGATCGGGTTCAGGTTGATCAGGACTTGGCTTCTTATCGGGTTTAGGTTGATCAGGACATGACTTCTCATTAGGTTTGGGTTTATCAGGACTTGGCTTCTTATCAGGTTTAGGTTTATCAGGACTTGGCTTCTGACCGGGTTTATGTTGATCAGGACGTGGCTTCTTATCAGGTTTGGGTTGAGCAGGACTTGGCTTCTGATCAGGGTTAGGTTCATCAGGACATGGCTTTTGATCAGGTTTAGATTGATCAGGATTTGGCTTCTGATCGGGTTTAGGTTGATCAGGACTTGGCTTCTGATTGGGTTTAGGTTGATCAGGACATGGCTTTTGATCAGGACTTGGTTTCTCATCAGGTTTAGGTTGATCAGGACTTGGCTTCTGATCGGGTTTAGGTTGATCAGGACTTGGCTTCTGATCAGGTTTAGGTTGATCAGGACTTGGCTTCTTAT
>JAOTRA010086742.1:0-12306 GCA_026260255.1 Pseudolaguvia tuberculata | reverse complement strand
CACTGTTTGAGAATGCAACAACAGAGGAGGGTAGATGAGGTTGCTGGAGGAGCTGCCTCTGCTTTGTGGTTGAAAGCATCTGGGTCTATGTGATACAACAACAGCAATGGGTGAAAAGACATGATCTACAAGACACATACTTTAAGATACTACAATCTCTGTAAAAACCGCTACAGTCCACAAGCCCTGCCCACAATTCACACCTTAATGGGACTGAAACTACTTGATTAAGCAGCTGATATAGCTAAGAGATCACAACTCTTTTAACAAATCCTATCAAATTAACAAAACTAACTCAGATTCAACTAAGTTTTCTAACAGGAAGTACACAAAGTTACAATCCTACCTTACCAGAAGAGAAGAATTCAGTAAAACTTAAAGCACACTCTGGACGGTTGTAGGTCAATGGCGCAGTCCCATGGCCGGTGAGGAGGAAGTTGGGTCACTCTCCTGGGGCTGAAAAGGTCCTCTAACTGCTTATATACGTCCACAGATACGTTTTCCACTGGCCTCTCCAGGGTGGAGAATCCTAGAGATACTGAGCCTCTTGAGATCACAGGGAGATCAGGTAAACATCCCTGAAAGCAGTTATCACCCCATCTTACAACCTCCCCTGACACTCAGGAGAGAACTGGATAGTGGCAAACCAACCACGGCCTTCCCAGAATGACTTCAGTGGTGGCGCCCTCTAGGACCAGGAGATAAATGGATTTAGTATGTAACAGCACCACCTGGAAGGTAACTGGACCTGCTAGACGTCTTACACATCTGCGGGTGATGGGGGTGCCGGTTATCGAGCGGATCTAATATTGGCTCTCAGTAGGGACTGTGGGGAGCTGTAGGGATCGACAGAGATCTCCGGAAATGAAGTTCCCTGCAGAACCGGAGTCGAGGAGCGCTGGAACAGATAGATATGAGGTCTTAAAACTAATTTTAACAGACGTGGTAAGCGGGTCCATTTTTTCGGGTATGGTATGAATAGCACTCACCCGAGCCTCTGGGGGGTGAACCGGGCAGGAATCACGGAAGTGGCCCTTAGCCCTGCAGTATAGCCATAACCCCCCCCCCCCACCCTCCTAAGGCGTTCTCCCTGAGTGAGATGGCCTGCATCTAATTGCATCGGTTCTGAGCTAGTCACTAGAGGTCGCATTGGTTCAGGCAAACGGAGGCGAATATTAAATTGGGCTGACCCCTCGCATGCAGCTTCCAGGGGATCAGCGCAGCGAATAGAGTGTTGAATGAAGCGCTCCAACCCACTGGTGTCATAGTAAGCAACTAACTGAAGACGGAGTTGTTGGTTGAGACCCTGCCGGTAGGAAGTGAGAAGGGCTCTTTCGTTCCACCCACTGCTTGCTGCCAAGGTACGAAATTTAAGAGCATAATCTTGGACTGAGAGATTACCCTGCTTGAGCTTATAAAGTCGTTCCCCTGCCGCGACTCCACCATTGTGAAGTCTGAACGCCCCTTTAAAGTGGGTGACAAACTGGTTAAAAGAGTGGGTGACGTAGGAGGCGGGGATCGCGATAACAGCACCTAACATCAGCGTGGCGGTTGGGTCGGGGGCACTCATCTGTGCTGCGATGTTGTATCGGTCCAAGCTTCTGTTATGCTATAGAACCACAGACAGGTAAATCGCATTAACACAGTTCTTTTATTTTTGGACTAGTGACACACAAAGAGAGAGTGCGGGAAGGGCAGGTGCGAAATCTGGGACAGAGAGGTGACTTGAACACAGACGCAGACACAGATGCTGACACAGACAAACAATCAAACGCACAACACGGCAGACACGATCGGGATCCTGGGAACACAGATAGAAACAAGAAAGGAAAAACACAGAGAATGAACGGTATAATTATCGGAGAGTCTTTTGCTGTTATTTTAGCTTCTTCGAACGAGCTTGGACGCAGAGTGTTCGAGGAGTGGGTTTAAGTAGCATGCGTGATTGGCTTAGAACAGGAAATAGGTGAGCAGGATTAATATTCGGGAGAGTGAGGCAGAGACTGAGAGGGCATGACACCATCCTACATACCACCATATGATCGCCCATCTGCATGATTTAAAAGGTCCCTGAACCGTGAACCCTTTAGTTAGGTCTGAATAATATACTAACCAATATGGTCATAACAATCTCCTGTTAAAGCAGCGATCCTTACAAATGATTTAATGAAGGATAAGGTGTTGTGTGTGGTTGTGTGTTGATGCGTGGCATTTGCATTCATCTGTTAAGTCAAGCATTCATGTTTGTGTGTTTGTTTACATGAGCAGTATGTTTGCATATGTTGCTGTTTTAGTTATTTTGCTAAGCCACTACTGAGTACACACTTTTTCTCATTTACATTGATAGCCAGTCTTCTGTTGCTGGCATTTGATAAAAGCCTTTAGCAGTCTATTGGTGCCTGAATTATGCTTTGAATCCTGTCCAGGTTCAGACGGTTTCACTCTTGATGAGTGCCCATGCTTCAAGTATCGCTCATGTAAACATACTAAAGAAATATTCATCATATAGAAATGTATTTTTGCTGTAATTTATATATATATAGTTTTTATTTGTGCCATTAAAATACACTTATAGAATTGTATAAGGGAATACCAAGACAACATTATGTAGTTAACTATTTAATATATTATTTTAAATTGCGCATAGGAGAGTGTGTGAGTGTGTGTTTGTGGCTCTGTGATGGACAGGTTACCTGCACTGAGTGTACCCTACTTGCCTTTTGTCTTTCAGAAAGCTGGAAAAAACTGCGGTTGACTCTCATGACCCCGAATTATGGAATAAGTGGGTATAGAATATGAATAAATGAATAATTGTATGAATGAATCAATGATGGGGGTGGGGCAGTGGCGAAGTGGTTAGCAAGGTCTCCTCATAGTCAGGAAAGGTAATGGGTTCAATACCCGGGCAAATGGTCTTTCTGTGCAGAGATTGTATGTTCTCGTGGTTTGTCTATGGTTATTGCAATTTTCTCTGACAGTCCAAAAATGTACATTTTTTGGATGATAGGTGATTCTAGATTGCCCATAGTATGCAATGGACTGATGACCTATCCTGGATGTACCACTTTTCGCCCTATGTGTGCTGGGATTGGCTCCAGTAGACTCATGTGTCGCTGAATTAGGAAAAAGGCAAGTTAGAAAATTGATGAATAACTTACATAATAAGTACTAAAATAAAAAAAACCCTCAATTCCGTTATTCATTACTTTCAAGAAAGTTTTTACACCCACATCTCCATAAAACACTGTCTATTCTCTGCATACAACCCTGTCAATTCTCTCCATACAACCCCATCAATTCTCTTCTTGAGTTTCATGTGTTTTTTACAGGTTTTACACTCAAAAGTCAGAAGTCAAAAAATCAAGTCAGATTTTCATAAGAAAAACTGGTAAAGAAGATAAATAAGTAAAATTCATGCAAAGAAGTTTTATTGTTAAAATTCATGATTTATTTAAAGGGGGGTACTAAAGTATCATTTTACCTTTATTTTATTGTATGCTTTTATTTATATTTATTATTCAGTTGAATGGAAAATTGCAGAGAAGAGCCATGAGAAAGAAAACAACTGATTTAATTATTTTTCTATTTCCTCATTTTACTATTTTAAAGCAGTGATTGGTGATCATAGAGCAGTTTCACTTTATCATTTTTGCAGATTTATTTGCTTTTTTGCTATTTGCCTGTTGAAAATGTTTTCCCTTTAAATTACTGACAGAGCTTTGAGAAAATATGTCTTTTTTATTAAATGTCTTATTTAATAAACATTGAACCAGTCAGAGGAGGGACATGCAGTACATTGGTAGAAGAATGCTCAGGATGGAGGCCCCGGGCAGGAGGAAAGGAGGAAGACCAAAGAGGAGGTTTATGGATGTGGTGAGGAAAAATATGGAGGTGGTTGGGGTGAAATAGGCAGATGTAGCGGACAGGGTAGTGTGGGGAAAAGTGATCCGCTGTGGCGGCCCCTAATGGGAACAGCCGAAAGGAGAAGAAGAAGAAGAAGAAAATTGAACCAGTCTGGCCCTTCGCTTTTTGACCCTTTGTCATATTTGACTTTGACTGCTCTAATAAACTAATTTCTAATCCTGTACTTTCTCGTCACCCCCAATAAAAATCTCAACATCTTCAACTCTGCCACTTTCAGCTCTTTCTCCTGTTTTTTTTTGACAATGCCACTGTCTCTAAACTGTACAAAATTGCTTGTCTCACTACATTACTATAAACTTTCCCTTTCACTGTTGCTGAAACCCATTTATCACAAATCACTCCTGCCACTCTATTCCACCCGCTCCACCTTGCTTGCCTGAACACACAATATGTACTCTGTCTTACTCCTACTGACTTTTATTCCCCTTCTCTCCAGCACATCTCTCCACCTTTCCAGATTCTTCTCAACCTGCTCCCTATTTTTACCACAAATCACAATATCATCTGCAAACATCATCGTCCATGAAGACTCCTGTTTGATCTCATTTGTCAACCGGTCCATTACCACTTCAAACAAAAGGGCTCAGAGCTTATCCTTGATGCAATCCCACCTTCACCTTGAACCAGTCCGATATACCTTATGCACACCTCACTGCTGTCACACTGTCGTTGTACCTTATGCACACTGTACTTCTCTGTTACACTTCATACAATATCACAACTCCTCTCTCGGAACCCTGTCGTACACTTTCACCAGATCTACAAACACACAATGCAACTCCTCCTGGCCTTCTCTATACTTCTCCATCAACATCCTCAAATCAAAGATTGCATCTGTACTCTTGCTTGGTATGAAACCATACTGTTGCTCACAGATGGCCACCTCTTCCCTCAGCCTAGCTTCCACTACTCTTTCCCATAACTTCATGGTATGTCTGATCAACTTTATTTCCTTGTAGATACTGCATGCTTGCACATCTCCCTTATTCTTAAAAATCAGTACCAGGATACTCCTTCTCCATTCCTCAGGCATCCTCTCACCTTCTAAAATCCTGTTAAGCATTTTAGTTAGAAACTCCACGGCAATCTCTCCTAAACTTCTCCACGCTTCTACAAGAATGTCATCTGGTCCTACTGCCTTTGCACTCTTCATCCTCTTAATAGATGCTCTCACTTCCTCATTCCTCCCTCACGTCTCTTTGTCTTCCTTTCCCTTTCCAGATATCACACCAAGTATGTTCCTAGCTGTCTCCCTTATCACTTCGACAGTCATTGCCCAATCATTCAACAAATCTTCACCACCACCAAGACCCTGACTGACCTTCTCCCTGAATCTCACACTACAGTCTTCCTCCTTCAGCTACCACCATCTTATTCTCTTTTCTGTCCTCTCGTCCTCTTCTTCCTAACCTCCAAGACAACCATCCTATGCTGTTTAGCTACACTATCCCCTGCCACCACCTTACAGTGCCCAATCTCTTTTAGGTTACCTCTCCTGCTCAAACTATAGTCCACCATCTGCACTTCCACATTCCTCTTTTTAAAGCCCTACCCAGCCATCAAATCCTTATCACCTCTGTTACCTTCACCAACATGCTCATTGATGTCTGCTCCTATCACCAATTTTTCATGCTTATCTACACTCTCTACCTTTCAGTCTAACTCACTCCAGAATCTTTCCTTTTCCTCCATCTCATAACCTACTTGTGGTGCATAAGCACTGATGAGATTCACCATCATGCCCTCAACTTCCAGCCTCACATTGGAAACTCTCTTCACCTCCACCACACTCTCAATTTACTCATTTTCAGGATTACAACTACACCATTTCTCTTTCTATCTATGCCATGATAAAATTTAGTTTAAATCCACCAACAATGTTCCTGGCTTGGCTGCCGACTGATCCGGTATGAGATTCCTATTTGTCATATTTGACTTTCCGCAGTTTTATGTTGGATGCCCTTCTTAACACAACCCTCCCCATTTATCCGGGCTTGGGACCGGTGATCAGTTTGCTGCAGTTGCACACATAAATACTTTATTAAGAGAATGTATGCTGAAGATATAGAGCTTCTTCTAAATGATTGCTGCTCAAATGCACTTTGCTCTGAAAGCAGACCAGCTGCAATTAGAATTGCTGCCTTTAAAATGTAGTTGAGATTCACAGTAGATTGGATGAGGTATGATTTCTGTTTCTGGCAAGGCATGCCAAATTTAAAGAAGGTATTTGCTAACATGCATTGCAAAGTATTATTTGTTTTGTACAGCATTACCATGCGTTATCTATGTTTCTGATTCTGTTTTTTGACGCTTGTTTCTTCGACTTCTGTTTTGCAATTTTGGTTTACCTGTTTGTCTCTATGACCTCTGCCTGTTTTCTGCATTTTTGAGGATTAATAAATAAGCTTAGCTACTGCAATATGGACCCGAAAAAGGCTAAATCATTAGAGAATACTTTGCCTTTCATGGGTCCAATAGAGCTTTATCCTGTCCAGTCTACTCTGCAGCTGCACAGTTAAGCCCTTTAACCATTTCAGGAAAAACTAAAACTTGTGAGGCAAAGAGCTGCTTCTCAAACAGAGATGCCGATCGCTAATCCTATCTTTCTTTTGCAAAATTATGAGTGGGATCGTGACCACTGTCAAGGTTTTATCTGCCAAAGCCAAATGTTATTTAAGCATTAACCTTAGTCTTTTTTCACCAAAAGCCGGAAGTATGCCTGTATGTTATTGCCACTTTCTGGAAAAGCTCTGGATTGGGTGTGGGATTCTGATCCTCAATACAGCACCCACCAATTTCATTCAGAAGTTACGCAAAGAGATTGACTATCCAGTGGCCGGGCTGGATGTAGAGACCCAGCTCTTACAGTTGTCCCAAGGACCATGGACCACGGCAGTATTCCAAGCAGGGATGCCCAGACAGCCCTCTTCCCAGACACTTCCTCCAGCTCTTCCAGGAGAACACTGAGGTCTTCCCATGCCAGTCGAGAGACGTAGTATAAGAAGCATCCATGACAGATGCCCAAACCACCTCAGCTGGCTTCTCTCGATGCAGTGGAGTACTGGCTCTGTTATAAGCTTTTCTGGAATGATCGAGCTCCACACACTATCTCTAAGATAGTGCTCAGCCACTCTGTGGAGGAAACTCATTTCAGCTGCCTGTATCCTTTCAGTCATGACCCAAAGCTTATGGCCATAGATGAGAGTAGGAACATAGATTGACTGGTAAATCAAGAGCTTTGCTTTGCAGCTCAGCTCTTCTTCACCACGACTGATCGGTACATTGACCGCATTAATGCAGAAGATGCACCAATCCTCCTGTCAATCTCTCGCTCCATTTTTCTCTCACTCGTGAACAAGATCCTGAGATACTTCTACACTTGAGGCAAGATTACACCACCAACCTGAAGGGGCAAGCCTTCCTTTTCCGAATGAAAACCATGGTCTCTGATTTGGCGGTGCTGATTCTCATCCCAGCTGCTTTACACTTGACATCAAACCGCCCCAGTGCACGCTGCAAGTCCTGGCTTGATGGAGCCAACAGGACAACATCATCTGCAAAAAACAGAGATGAAATCCTATGGTCGTCAAACCTTACTCCCTCCTGACCCTGGCTGTGCCTAGAAATCCTGTCCATAAAGATAATGAACAGGACCGGCGAAAAAGGGCAGCCTTGACGGAGTCCAACAAGCACTGGAAAAATGTTTGACTTATTGCCGGCAATGCGAAGCTTCTACTCTGGTTGGGGACTGGATAGCCCTTAACAAAGAACCCCGGACTCCATACTCCCAGAGCACCACCCACAGGACACCACAAGGGACACGGTTGAAAGCCTTTTCCAGATCCACAAAACACATGTTGACCAGTTCAGAAAACTCCAATGAACCCTCCAGCACCCTGAAGAGGGTGTAAAGCTGGTCCATTTTTCCACGGCCAGCACGAAAACCACATTGTTTCTCTTGAATCCAAGGTTTATCCGATTATCGAACAAATTCTCTTCTCCAGTACCCTGGCAAAGACTTTCCCAGGGAGGCGGAGGAGTGTGATCCCCCTGTAGTTGGAACACACCCTCCGGTCCCCCTTCTGAAAAAGATGGACCACCATTCTGGTCTGCCAGTCAAGCGGCACTGTTCCCAGATGCCACACAATGCTGCAGAGGCGTGTCAGCCAAGACAGTCCCACAACATCCAGAGACTCTGGGCGGACCTCATCCACCCCTGGTGCCTTACAACCAAGAAGCTCTGTGACTTCAGCTTGGGTGATGGATGAGTGCACATCCAAGCCCCCCATCTCTGCTTTCTCAAAGGAAGACGTAATGGTGGTGTTGATGTTATTGAGGAGATCCTCAAAGTATTCCGCTCACTGCCCAACAATGTCCCTATTTGAAGTCAGCAGATCTCCACCACCACTGTAAACAGTGTTGGCAGAGCACTACTTTCCCCTCCTGAGTCGTCGGCCAGTTTGTCAGAATCTCTTTGAGGCCAATCGAAAGTCATTCTCCATGGCTTTACGTAACTCCTCCCAGACCGAAGTTTTTGCCTCTGCAACCACCTATGCTGCAGTCCGTTTATTCTGCCCTTAACCTTCAGCTGCTTCAGGGGTCCCACAAGCCAACCAGGCTCAATAGGACTCTTTTTTCAGTAAGGCATCCCTTACTTCTGGCTTACACCCACGGGTTCAGGTCTTGCTGCCTTGACAGGCACCAACGACCTTAAGACCACAGCTCAGGGCAGCTGCATTAATAATAGAGGTGAAGAACATGGTCCACTTGGACTCAATATCTCCAGCCTTTCTTGGTATCCGGTCGTAGCTCTGTCGGAGGTGAGAGTTGAAGCTCCAGAAGACACTCACAATACATTTGGGCCTGCCAAGCCTGTCCAGATTCCTCCCCCGCCATCATATCCAACTCAACGCCAGATGGTGATCAGCTGACAGATCCGCCCCTCTCTTTGCCCAAATGTCCAAGACATATGGCCGAAGATCAGATGATACAACTACAAAGTTGATAATTGACCTCTGACTTAGGGTGCACTTGGTGCCATGTGCATTGATGGACACCCTTATGCTCAAACATGGTGTTTGATATGGACAAACCTTGACTAGCACAGAAGTCCAACAACAGAACACCACTCAAGTTCAGATCAGTGGGCCGTTCCTCCCAATCACACCCTCCAGGTATCACTGTCATGAGTGTTGAAGTCTCCCAGTAGGATGACATAGTCCTCAGTCGGAGTACTTTCCAGCACTCCTTCTAGACCCTAAGAAGGCTGGGTATTCTGCACTGCCAATTGGCCCATAGTCACAAAAAACAGTGAGAGACCTATCCACGACCCAATGGCGCAGGGAAGGAAACTTCTCATTCACTGGGGTGAACTGCAACACATGCTGGCTAAGCTGGTGGGCTATGAGAACGCCCAATCCATCCCGGCGCCTCTCCCCATGGGCAACTCCAGAGTAGTGGAGAGTCCAGCCTCTCTCAAGAAGTTGGGTTCCAGAGCCCAAACTGTGCATGGAAGCAAGCCCAACTATATCCAGTTGGTACCTTTCTACCTCCTGCACAAGCTCAGGCTCCCCCCCCAGTGAGGTAACATTCCATGTCCCTAGAGCCAAATTCCCCATGATAAGGTGGCAGTCCGTGCAGAGGGGTAAAGATCATGAATATATGAATAAATTTTTTCATTGCATGTCCAATCATGGAAGGTTGGGGTTAGCTATAATACAACAGAAGTGTTAAGGGTCATGTGCAAGGACCCAACACTGCTGGATTTGGTGCCCCCAGGTCTTCCTGGGCAGTGGTAGGGCTTGAGCCCAGGTATTCCTAATCTCTCCACAACTTAGCACCGTAGCTATTTAAGCCATCACTTGTTTACTTGCAAAGGTGTTGTTGTGTCAGGAGTTGGAATGCGAAATAACTTTTTAATACAGTCAGTTTAAATACATTTACATGTTCTCCTGATTTAATCAACAATAGAAATGCTTTACAACAAAAGATTTTCATTCAGGAGAAACCTGATTCCAAAAAAGTTAAGAAAAAAAATAGATAGCAATGCATAAATCTATTGTAATCTATTGTAAAAGCCTTGCTTTCGTTGAATTCTAGAAATAAAGTTCATGATAAACACCTTCAATTTCTTTATTTTTTATTTTTTTTTAATTCAAAGACGATGAGGCTGATTATATGGATCCGGTGTTTTCAGTTTATCAGAAGCTCAAAGATATCTCAGATGAAAGGAGAATGGGGGTTGATAAATCAGTTTCTCATTGACTGAACACATCTGATAATCAATAGGGTAGAATAGTTGAATAAAATGCAGTACAAAGAAACTTTAAGAAAATGAGTTCCTCACCCATACTGTTGAATTGCCTGTTATTCACTCTTTATGCGAGAATTCACCAGACTCCAGTGTCCTGCAGAACTGGGCTTCCTTTCCAGACCTACCTGTAAATTTCAAATATCCCTTTTGATTGGCTCGTGCAGGTAAGTTTGATTAGGGTTGGAGCTAAACTCTTTAAAAATACTGGCCCTTAGGATCACATATTGTGGTCAAGCCTGTTGTATTGGTTATCATGTGCTACATAGCGTTAGTGTGCTTAAACCTTTTGTACATGTTGCAGATTTAAATTAATTGTTAAATTGTTCCTTTCAATAATAGTCTATGATATTATTAATTTTCCTGTACAACTGATAATGATAATATTCAAACCTTTTCCATGTAAACATCTTTAATGTTTACTGAGGACCCAACATAAATGTCATAGTAGCAGGTAGTTTTATTGTTGCTGGAGTGGGCAGTCAGATATTTTGCAGTGAATAATCTCCAAAAGTATGGAATAAAAGAAATAGAATAAATCTGTACTTAGACTGTGACAGATTGGGGCATAGTGGCACTGCTCGAGACCCTGTCTCACTCCAGCTTTGGATACAACAAAGCAGTCAGCAATATTTTTTGCTGTAGTATGTATTCTCATACTTCTTCTTTTTTCTTTACTCCTTTTCTATGTCATCTCATTATACCTTACAATACCCCCAAAATCTGATGTGTTACACTACCTACCAGCAAGCATTCTGGCCACTTACTTCTGGCTTCTTTTCTTTCCATTCACGTCTCCATTCAATGCTTCTGCCCTTGGCTTTACAACACTCCCCATATATGTGTATGTATTACCTTTACACTTTTTACTGTTTAAGTAAAATAAAATTCAAAAGCCTGCTCCAGGATGACCTTATTAATATTTAATATTTTAAGAGTTTCAAAGAACTGCTGGAATCTATCAATACTCTCATTTGTACAAAAGTATGATATATTACCTGAACGTGTTAATACACCATCAATATTTAGGTATCTTGTGAGAGGTTACTTGCATTGCTGTCCAAAATGTCAAGCAGAACAAAATCTTTGTAGTAGAGAAAAAGACAGATATATAGACATTGTATCATTTCTGCCAAGCAGATGTGTTATACAGTAGAACATCTTAAATCTTATTTATGAGATGTCTGCTGGGTTGCAATAGACAAGATCAAATAGACAAAACATCACACCATGAATGCTGAACCATTACACACTAACAGCAATGGGAATAATTTAGCTTTTACTATAACAGGATTTTCTCTGATGTTGAGCAGCATGTGAATAAACTTGTGAATAAAAACAGAATGCAATGATGCGGAAGTTTCAAATTTCTAATTTGATTAGAATATAACATAGATGACATGTTTAAACGGATGTAGCGCTTTTTCTATTTCTCTTTAATTTCACATTTTTCTCCCCTAATATTTTCCTACAGACCAATATAAGTTATGCTAAAGATAAAATAAAATAACTATACTAGTTAAAGACCTAATTCAACATACAATTACTTAATAATAGGGGTAAACAATGACTCCAAGACAAATTTCCCAATAAATTATTCATGTTTATCAAATATAAAAAAAAAATACTTTCACAAAAAAGTATGCAAGTTCACAAACTAATCAGATAAACCAAATATTTAAGCCTCCACACATTCACAATTTTTCCCCAAAACAAGCAGTCTTTATACCCATTGCAAGCTTGTATTTGTTGGCCCATGTCAGAAGATCAAAAAAAATAATTGAGCAACATAAATACCTCAATGGAAATTTACAGTTACAGTTTGGCATTTGGCAGACACTCTTACCCAGAACGATGTACATTTGGTCTCTTATTAACAATTGACCAATTGTGGATTAAAGCCCTTGCTCAAGGGCCCACAGTGGTTGCTTGGTGGGGATGTTATTTGAACCCCAGTCTTTCTGGTATTGATCCAACACATTAACCACTAGGCTATGTTGGACACAAGTTCCCTTAGTTCTCAATCAGAAGGTTGTCCAAGCGTGTATCAGAATTTGGGATAAAAGACGATC
>JAOTRA010086724.1:0-12307 GCA_026260255.1 Pseudolaguvia tuberculata | reverse complement strand
GTGTGTGTGTGTGTGTGTGTGTGTGTGTGTGTGTGTGTGTGTGTGTGTGTGTGTGTGTGTGGTGTGTGTGGTGTGTGGTGTGTGTGTGTGTGTTGCTAGGTCAGGTACCGGATCATGCTTAGTGCCTGCAGTTCTGTTTCTGTTCTTATCAAATAATTGTTGAAGAAAAACTCATTAGAAATGCTTGACAGATTAAGACCTCTTCTCATATTTTCCTCCATCACTTCTACATTTCAAGAGAAACTAGACTGCAAGGGTGTGTGAGGAAAGACCATCGATTGATAAGGAACGTTGCATCAGTTAAGGGAAGAAATTTAAGAAATTGGATTTGAATTAGTAAATCAGGAAAATATGAATGTGATTACAGCCCATAAACACTGCTTGCTATAGAGCTAGCAAAAAAAAAGATATTTATTGCTTTCTATTGTGATCTTTTATCTAATTACCAGCACTGTGCAGCCAATAATATACAGCCAATAAATACCTAGTAGTCTGGTAGTCTGAGGTTTTGGTGGTGGTCCTTTAAAATATTGTTGTAAAGTAAAGTACTGTGTAAATGTATGCATGATCAGTAGGAATAGCTATTACTATTATTAGCAGGGTAATAGAGTAATTGTTATCGTGGTGATAGTATAACAGAAATACTCAAAGTAATAAAAGTACTATTATTAGTACTAGTAATTGTAGTGAAAATAGCTATTAGCTGCATTCGACTAATAATAATAGTTAACGAACGGTAATAACAGAGTAGTAACAGCATCAGTAGTAAAAGAAATAGTATTAATAACGTATAGTTGTAGTAGTGACTTTAATAGTGTTTGCATAAAAGATTAACTGGTCTTTACTAGCAGATTAAAAAAATGACTATTTTGCAGTAATTTTGAACTTTTATAAGAATTTTTTAACATTGCATTCGCAAGAAAACATTTTTTAATTAGGCTACTGAAAATATAGTGATATTAACTGTATAACGCAAGTTGATGTGGAGATAATAAATAAATGAAAGACCACTGGAAAAAGAGGAAATAAATAAATAAATAAATGGAAGACCACTGGAAAAGGAATAAATAAATAAATAAATGGAAGACCACTGGAAAAGGAATAAATAAATAAATAAATAAATAAATAAAAGACCACTGGAAAAGGAATAAATAAATAAATAAATAGAAGACCACTGGAAAAGGAATAAATAAATAAATAATAAATAAATAAATAAATGGAAGTTCCCTGGATGTGAATTGCGGTATGCGGAGCGGGAACGTTGAAAATGAAAGTCCGTTTCTGGTTTGATTCTTTTTTTGCTTTTGACTTTTTAAATATATATTTTAAATATCTGACTATTTGATTGTTAGGAATTTTATATCATCTATTTTTGACGGGGACAGGGGGTTTAATTATGTCCCCGCCGGGGATAAAATAATTCAACAGAAGTGAGAAGTGGTAGCCTCGTGGTGAAGGTGTTGGACTAATACCAGAAAGATCCCCACCTCCACCAAGCAACCACTGTGGGCCCTTGAGCAAGGCCCTTAACCCACAATTGCTCAGTTGTAAAAAAAAAAAGAGACCAAAAGTAAGTCGCTCTGGATAAGAGCGTCTGCCAAATGCCAAACTGCAACTAGACCAGAGCGCCTCTCCCCCCAGAGAGGCAAATCACACTCTGATAATAATAGTAACAGTAGTAAGGTTAGTAGAGCAGTAATAGAAGAGGAGTAGCAATAGTGACTGTAATAATAGTATAGTATTGTAGTAGTGTAGTAATAGTAGTATTGTCTGAGTTGGCGGTATTAGTTGTCTCTTTTATACAACAGAGCAGTTGGGGTTAAAGGTCTTACTCAGGGGCCCAGAAGTTAGCAGCTTTGGTGGTGTAAGGAATCGAACCCAGATCTTCCAGTTAGCATTAGTTACTTTAGCATTTAGTATGATAGATGTTAATATTTGTTTTTCTTCTAGATATCAGGTATTCTGCTTTTTTTTTTTGTTTCAGGCACCACCCGGAAAAATTAAAGCTATGCTAATTGTTACCGACATCCATATACAGATGATCATGACCCCTATACTGAGGGAGAGGGTTTTTTTAAATTCTTGTAAAACATTTTTACATTCGATAGGCAGTTTTGATAAGGGACATGACAAGAACATGAGAAAATATTCATATATTCTTTTCAGATCACATAAAACTGTCATAATTAATTATATCCTCAGGACATTAAGGGGAACGGGTTTAGTGTTTCTGTGCCATTTCCTACTGTTTCCTAGAGCAGCGTTCATCAGGAAACATCCTTTAAAAAGCACTGCAGCAGGTCACTTTTAGAGGAGGGGTGAATGTGCTGCATGGAGGGCATGCTTGTATTAGTATGCATGGGCATAGGGGAGTTTTATGGCCTTATTCGTCTTTTTATGTCCTGTGTTCTTGGGTCTGTGGCAGCTTCTTTCATAATGAGAGAGAAAGAAAGAGAGAGAGAGAGAGAGAGAGAGAGAGAGAGAGAGAGAGAGAGAGAGAGAAAGAGGGAGAGCGCTGTAAAGGTACACCAGTTCTATCTGCAGACTGTGTTTCTCCACTGGTGTGAGACGGCGATGTGCAGCAGTTAATCTGAGGCACTGGCACTCCCACTTAGCCGCACACACATACACACACACACACACGCACGCACGCACGCACGCACACACACACACACACACAAAGTGTAAAGTGTAATTGTTCTGGACCAAAATGTAAAAGCTGGTCTTTGTACACATACACTACTGGAATTTTGTCACAAACATTCCTATATAATATTTTATGTACAGTATATTGAAATGTTCTTCACGACTAAATAATGAATTAAATAATTAATTTATTCATCCATTCATCTTCTAACCCGATTATTCCATAATTTATGGTTAAGGGAGTTTTGATGGAACCTATTCAAGCGCACATAGGATAAAAGGCATAAGTACACCCTGAACAGTTCACAAGTCAATCTCAGGGCCACACATAGATGAACAACCACACACACTCAATCCTATAAGCAATTTAATACCACCAATCAACCTAATGTACATGTTTTTGTATTCGGAGAAATCCCACACAAGCACTGAGAGAACATGCAAACTCTTGCTTGGGAATCAAGGTGTCTTTCAGGGACGTCTTGCTGGGAGGGGACCGTGCTAACCACTATGGCACAGCGTCGCCCCACGACTAAAGAATTAATTCATTCATTCATTCATCTTCTTACCTGCTTATTCCCTAATTCGGGGTTGCAAAGGTCGTGGGTACAACCTGGATGGATCGCCAGTCCATAAGAGGGCAACACAGTCAAACAACCATTCACACACACATTCACTCCTAAGGACAATTTAGAATCACCAATCAACCTAATCTGCATCTTTTTGGACTGTGGGAGGAAACCGAAGTAACCGGAGTAAACTCACGCAAAGCGCAGGAAGAACATGCAAACATTGCACAGAAAGATTCCTACGTTAACCACCACGCCACCCCGCCACCCTGACTAAAGAATTAAAAAATGTAATTAAGTAAAAGGGCGGCGTAGTGGATAGCACAGTTGCCTCACAACAAGAAGGTCCCGGGTTTGAATCCCGGGCCGGGATCTTTCTGCGCGCAGCTTGCATGTTCTTCCCACGCTTGCGTGGGATTCCTCCGGGTACTCCGGTTTCCTCCCACAGTCCAAAAACATGTAGATTAGGTGGATGGGTGTCCATAGGAGTGATTGTGTGTGTGAATGGTTGTTTGTCTATGTGTTGCCCTGAGACGGACTGGCGAACCGTCCAGGGTGTACTCCCGCCTCTCGCACTATTTGTGCTGGGATAGGCACAGCAGACCACCGTGACCACGGATTCGGGAATAAGCGGGTAAAAAGATGAATGAATTAATTAATTAATTAATTAATTAATTAATTAATTAATTAATTAAGAAATAAAGTATATCAAATATTAATTCAAGTCTATCAGGTATCAAAAAGTATAAAATGGTTCAAAAACTTTAACCATTTGAGACACCACTACCAATACTGATTAGTCTTATCAAATAAATTTTAGTTTATTTTAATGTCATTTTAACAGTAAGACTACATCTAATTCTAAATTCTAATTCCAAGATTTGTGTGAATAGAAACACATCATGGAAAATTGATCTTAGCAAATCTTTCACTTTACCAGGTTCAATTACAACCTGGAATTACAAAATGACTAGATTATAAAAAGTTTATTACAGTACATAAGTGTCTTTCATTAAATGTCATTTGTAACTGCATTCGGGCGGCGCGGTGGCGTAGCCAGCAGACCCCTGTGACCCCGAATTAGGGAATAAGTGGGTAAGAAGATGAAAGAATAAATGAATGAGTGAATGAATGTAACTGCAGTCTAGTTGTTTTGACTAGGAATACAAATTTTCGTAGCTCTGTATATCATACTGCACTAATGTCATTACAGATGTCATAAGACAGATGTCAGCAGAGATATTATTCCTGGTGCTTTCCTGCATTTCACAAATTTTGAACAGTTTCAATTTTCCCAGTCCACACGACGTACACAGGGATAAAATGTGATTTCACGTATAATATGGGCAATCTAAATGAGATCAGACTGAAACACATTTACGTGATGTATGCTTTTAAGGCTGTGCATAATTTAATAATGAAGAATGCCCCATATTTCACATGAATGACTTTCATATCCAGTACCAGAGGGGACTATAGATGGAAATTTCAGCACTTTTCATTGAGCTTTCAGTCTGTTTGGAAAGCTATTAACCAAAGCTAGGGTATTTGTTATAAGCGAAAGAATGAAGATAAAATAAAATAAAATAAAAGCATGAACACATGAAGGTGAAACAGGAGTAGCAGGCAGCAGTTTTGAGTTTCAAGTGTGATTGTTCCTTAAAAATGTATTCGGAGCAGGTTCGATTTTTTTTTATAACAAGCCGTAGCTTTTTGGGGGATAAGAAGTTATTACATTGACAGGATGTTTATAGGCTGATCATTGAAGAATTTTATACCGAGCCAAAGTGATGGTAACAATACAGATTGGTTATATTGATGGTTGGTTATGTAGAATCAATTTGGAAAAAATGATATTGACTCGAGGAAAGTCAGAACTATGATGATATTGACTTTTGTCAGCATGATAAATTAGACTTCTGCAATATCAAATAGCTGATTTGGCATTTTGTAGATTTTATATTCATAAGTCATGGATTTAAAATTTTTTTTTGCTTATTAAATGTTTTGATATTTGGTGTATCGGCAAAAAAAGGAATATTCAGGTCTGTTGATTTGCCCGTTAATAAATAGTTTTATTCACTTTTATAATGGCAGAGCCAATTTTATATTTTATTGTGATGTACACAGAGAGCGATGAAGGTTGATGAGGTTTAGTTTAATAATTAAGTTGTTAAAAATTGTACTGTTATTTAACAAGAAGGTTTGTAATTAAAAATGATAAAAGGAGTTTTTTGTGCTTCGTTAACAGTGGACAAGACAGAAGACATTATTCTAAAACGACAAGCTGCGTGCAGTTGTATGAGAGAATCCTCCACAACGCTAGCTCTAAGTGTACGTTTATAAAGGTGTAGCCTTCAACCTCCATGTGCATCAGTGAACCTTGGCTGCCCATGATCTGTTGATGCTCTGACTCGGTTGTCTAGCCATCACAATTTGGCTTTTGTCAAACTCGCTCAAATTCTTGCACCCGCTCGTTTTTCTGCTTATAACACATCAATTTTGAGGAGAAAATGTTCTCACAAACAGATGCCCTGACAAAGAGATAATCAGTGTTATGCACTCTACCTGTCAGTGGTCATAATGTTAGGTCTGATTTGCATTAGGTCTTATTATCTTCCATTTGACTGTCTGGTCTTCTTAAAAGCACTGTCTCTTTATGAACTAATGGCTGCTCACTAAGCTGCTATGTTTTCTCAGTTTATTCTGAAGAAGAGGGTGACTGGAGCAAAACGGTGGCTTGGTGGTTAACACTCTTGTCTGACAGCATTAAAGCTGTAAAAGGTTCTATTCCAGAGCAGGAATCTGGGTTTATTCTGGGTATATAGTCAAATGGATTTATTCTGGGTATTCCGGTTGTGCCCAAACATGTAGCTGTGGTTGTTTGGAATTCTAAAGAGTGTGTAGCCCAATGATGGACTGGCGACCTGCCCTGGGTGCCTTTTGCCTTTCAGATAGGTGGAAAAGACTCCAGCACCGCTACATGACCATGAAATAGGAAATAATGGGATTTAGAAAATGTATGAACGAAGAAATTGTGTTATATAGGGCGGCACGGTGGTGTTAGCATGGTCGCTTCACAACAAGAAGGTCCCAGGTTCGATTCCCGGGCTGGATATTGCATGTTTCCTCTACATACTCCGGTTTCCTTCCACAGTCCAAAAACATGCAGTTTAGGTGGACGGGTGAATCTAAATTGTCCATAGGAGTGAATGTGTGTGTGAATGGTTGTTTGTCTATGTATTGCCCTGAGATGGACTGGCGACCCGTCTAGCGTGTACCCCCGCCTCTTGCCCTATGTGTGCTGGGATAGGCACCAGTAGACCCCGTAATCCCGAATTAGGGAATAAGCGGGTAAGAAGATGGATAAATAAATGACACACACACACATTATATTAGACTCCAGCAGATATCCATGACCCGGAATCAGGGAATAAGTCAGTTAGAATATAAATAAATGAATGAATGAATGAATGAATGAATGAATGAATGAATGAATGAATCTCCATTATAATGTTAACAGTTGTATTTTCTCTAAAAGGAGATTTTTTTATATATGCTTAGTGGGGTTTTTCTCACTAATAAATCATTTTGCATTATGTAAGTTAAAAACGATACTGGAGTGAGAAAACGAATAACTTATTTTGCAGTTATTATTACATTTTGCATAGTTACATTTGGAAGCCTTTGTCTGCTGTTTTTACATTGGTGGAGGTTCTACACCATCTGCCTGTGCTGCACAGAGCTCCATCTGTATTTACCCCAGCACTGAAAGCAGTATAGAAGATTGATAGATACTATTCAGACAGACAGATAACCAAACAGACAGATAGAGTGCATCCTAAGGGCCTTGGACCCATACACCTCCTTTTTTTACCCCCTCCCTCCATCTCCTCTGTCTTTCTTTCACTTTAAAGTTGCTAGATCTTCTGTACTGTCTGCAGCATCACATCCATGGCAGTAAAGGGAATAGTTTGGATGTAATTGCACTGCAGGGATTAATGCTTGAAATGCATATTGCTTCCTGTACGCTCCTCTAACCAATCGGCACGTCCTTCTGTTTCTGTCACCGTTACAGCGGATCTCCCAGGACCTTTCCTCATGCTGTTTCACGTACTCTGTCTTCCTGTCATCTATCTCTTTCTTTATTAGTTTCCTATCTGTTTACCGGCACATCCCTTTTTATGGAGGCTTATTTTATACCATTTGTCTTTAACTTTATTTTTCTTCTGTTGTTTTCTTGTTTCTCTCTGTGGATCAAGGTTTAGGCGCATCTGAGATAGACACACATCGTGACACAATTTGTGGATCATGGCCCATATGCTGTAGGGTTATTTTTGCATGAATTGGCTTGCAAAATGGATCGAGTTTTATCCGCCTGTCCTACAAGGCAAGCAAAAACACATCCTAAGGCACACTGCTATTGAGTTGAGTTGTTCACTTTGTTCATTCTGTGTACAGTAAATTACACACACACACACACACACACACACACACACACACACACACACACACACACACACACAAGTTTCTGTAGGGTAAGTTGATGGAGTGATGTTTTATGGCTGTAGTCAGACAGAGAAGTGCAGCATAAGCACTTTTACTGGAAGCATTTTTCCCCTCTGTCACCAGCGGCCAAGCATTGATGCATTTCATCAGCACTAAGATGGAGCTCGTTTCACTATGATTCAGAGGAAATGTGTGTGTGTGGGGGGAACCAAGTTTTCTATTAGGATAGTAATATCTGACTATTTTGATTGGGTATGAGATTCTATGATTTTGGATCACTGAATAATTAACCGTATGTTCTCTGTGGAGTCTTTATTGACTGTAAACTATGAAGTAACATTTGAATAGTGTAAACGGCCATCTCATTACTTTTGTTGACCCTTTCTCTCCCAATGGAGTCCTTTTTATATATTTATTTATAAAGCCATTAAACATACTAAATGCTTGGAAACAAAACAGCTTTCGACTCACACTACAGATTCTTCTTCGATTGACAAGAATCTTGCTGAACATCCTTTAAGTCTCCTTTGGCTAATTTCCAACATTGGACATTTGGCTGGTTTCCAGTATAAGTGACATAAAAGCAAAAAAGAGATTAAAAGTACGCTGGGTAATAATAAAGTTTATCATCTAAAGGTTATCAAGTGTAGAAATCACTTGGATTTTATTATCTTTACTCAAACTTTAAGTATCAGCTGATCCAAAAATAAAAATCCTACAAATCTATTCATATGATTGCATTGAAAAATCCAAAGCATTGCTATAAATACTGTAGAATTCACATTTAGTGCATTTGCAGTTTCTTATCCAGAATATGTCCAAAACATTAGATTAATCATGTAATAAATGTATAAATGTAATTATCACAATATATTATTATCCAAAACCGGAGTGTGTGTGTGTGTGTGTGTGTGTGTGTGTGTGTGTGTGTGTGTGTGTGTGTGTGTGTGTGTGTGTGTGTGTGTGGGAATGGTGGTTCGTCTTTGTGTGGTCAGGGGGATCCCCTGCCTCTCGCAGACCCTGTGAATTGGGTTGAATTAGGTTATAAACAGGTTAGACGATTAATTAATTAATTAATTAATAAACTTTCAAGTATTTAAAGTCTACAAAAACATAAGTTTGTTTAAATGTTCTATCCTGTACGCTCCTCTAACTAAACAACATGTCCTTCTGTTTACATCTGCCACTATTTCCATTTGGACAGCTGCTCTGATCAATTTGGGCAGTACAAAACCTGCTCTGATCAATGAAAAGATCAATACTGGTGCAGTAGATCGCAAACGGTAATAAACCCCGAACTATTGGAAGAGAGCAACAATGTTTATGATTTTATATCATCTGCTAGGTTTTTAATGAAAGAATTAAGTATTCGGTTGTCTGTTAAAGACAGCCAGTGATTCTCTTAATCTCACATGGATGGGAAGTTCCCATCATCTCAGTGACGGAAAAATGAAATAAACCTATTAATTCTAACTAAAGCAGGCCATGTCAAGTGTATCCCCCCATCTCGCTCTCTCTCTCTCTCTCTCTCTCTCTATGTTAAATAAATAGGCAGGCATACAACTCAAAATGAGTAATAAAAAAGATGTTGTCGTGGTGGGTGGTGTAGTGGTTAGCACGGTTGCCTCACAACAAGAAAATCCCGAGTTCTTTTCTGTTTTGATTCTGGGTTTCATTCAATAATCAGCAGAATCCATAATGCAGAAGATCACTTTAATAGTTTTTGATGGGAAGGGGAAATAAGGGAAGGCAAACAATATCCAAAATCCGTAATCCAAGAGAGTAGTCAAAAGTCCGTAATCCAAAAGTCAAATATCCAAAGAGTAATCCAAATAGCAAAATCACAGCGCTCGGTAAAGGCCTAGGGCAACAAACTACTATTAAAGCAGGCCACCTGCTTAAATAGGAGGGCCACGCCCCAAACTACTTTTGGTTTCCTAAAACTCAGGCGAGGGCACCCTCTGCAGGCGGTCCTCCGGAGTCACAGTTCTAACACTCTTGATTTTTTTGTAGTTCAAAAAGTGTTTACGTTGGATGTAGGCAATATTATATATATAATTAATATAAAGTTTTAAATAGTGAAATAAATTTCAAAAGCTACTTATGACAGTGTTAGTATTGCGTGCATCCCAGCATGCTCCTCACCCAGGCGCTGCAGCCTATTCCAATGTGGAATGGAATAATTGGCTCCCTTTGCATGTAGAAAACATCACCACCACTTGTTCATGTCTCTTTCAGTGAGTCTCGGTCACAGCAATAAGCCGCCCGAACCCGAGCTGAGAAATGGCACTGAGAGTTGGTGCAGAAAGAGACAAGAGGGAAAATGGGAAGAATGGTCATTTTTTGTTGTTGTAATGGTCATTGTAGTATATGCAGTCAGAGGAACAGTGGGGAACATTGTCTGGAGCCTGTTAGTGCGAATAAAGGATGTGAAGCTTTTTGAATAGGCGAGGGACCAACTGCCCCCCCCCTCGCTCTTTCTATCTCTCTCCCCTTTTGGTATCTCTTTTTCTATTTCTCACTCTTTTTCTTACCTTCTCTGTCCAGGCTTATCTTTGTGTTTGTACACTCTCTGCCAAGGTTTAATCAATAGCAGCTTTGCCTTGCAAGAAGAGAAGGTCAAAGTCAGACCAAAGTGAGGAAAATAGGGATGAAAGAGAGAGAAAGAGAGACAGAAAAAAGGAGAAATGGAGAAGACAGAAGTGGCATGTCTCTACCACATGTTGATAAGTACCACTCAAAATCACAACCCGGCTCCTGGTTAAATGTGAAATTGTAACAGCTTTGTACTATTGAGTGATCTAGGTCTTCCGAAAGCCCTTGTCTTTTCTACTTCAAATTATTTTGTTCATCTATACGATATCACTCTTTTGTGTTGAACAGAAAACCGCTTTATGTGTGTTTGTGTGTATTTTTGAGCATCACTGTGATCTCGTAATGTCCCACACAACCAGCCTTTTTCATTTGCACCTTACATTGTGCAGTCCATTCTCTAACAGATCTGATTTCATCTTGCACTGTGACCCGAGTTTGACTGCAGACCACTTATTTCACATTAGGGAGGGCAATAAAGAGTTTGATCTGACCCCGTTCTCTTTGGTTGGTTCTTTATCCAGACCAATGGGCCCTCCAGGACATTATCCAGGTGCTTTATTGCACGCTAAAACTCCTGTATCAGCAGCAGTGCTATCAGCCAGCCGATATGGAGAGCTATAATGAGGAAGTGATGAAATAGAGAGAGAGAGAGAGAGAGAGAGAGGAAACAGGCAAACCAAGAAAGATAGAAAAAAAGAAAGAGAAAGGAAAAGTCACCATATGGAGTATGTGTATGACCAAAGGTCATGTTTGGTTATTGGAAATTCTTTGACTTTGTTTATTCGAATGTGTGATCACATTCTTTGTGTGTCTTTGTCTGGTCTTAGTGTCTCATGTCCCTTTTGCCTAAATCAGCCAGATGGTTTTCTCTGTAACACGGCTTCAAATTTGTGGCAGGTTTGCTAACTCCGTGATAATATTTATTTTTCGTAAATTGAAATGGCTCACACTTGAGAGATTAGATTTGCTCCAGAATTTTGGAACAGCTTTATAGACTGCTTGCTATTCATTGGCAGAGACGTCCATAGGTAAAGGCGGTACCTTGAGGTTTATTCAGGTCAAATGAATTGTGTTCTGATGTCTAGAAGTTACACCAGTGTTCACACCCATGTGACTCAGATCTGTTCTGTGAACAGCACAAACTGCATGGAGTTCATGTTACTTTCATATATGGGTATAAATCCGGCAAAATTCAGAGAGTGTCCATGTTACAGTCCAAACGTTCCTGGCTGCTCTGGCACTCGACAACATACTATTCTTAAAAAAATTGTCCCCATCTTCTTCCTCTTTAACGCAGCTTATGAATTGTCTGCTGTCCACTGCACATGTCCACTGCACATGACGTTATAAATAGTCTTTTAGTGTCTTTAGCGCCTTTAGTGTCTCGTCTCCTGTGTGATGGAAATCTGATATTAGTCACATTTACAAACAACAGGTATACAACTAAATCAAATCATGGGACAAATAAAAATAAAAAATGTCTAAAATGAGTCCTTGTTTTAAAGTTCTTGCATCTTAAAAGAGTGTGTAAAGAAAGACAGCGAGAGAACAGGAGTGTAAAATAACATCTTTAATAAATGATCTCATTATTTATTATACTTACAAAGGAAACAAAAATCACAAGATGTGGCTGTAGACCACTTAGCCAAGTCTTAAACAGCCACAGATCATCTCACAGCAGGTGGAATGTAGGAATCTGAAATGCCCTTGAAGTCAGTATTGCTTTCTGTAACTGAGAACCCAAACAGAAGAAATGAAATAAGGAGAAGGAAATACAGAAATACTGAAACCGGAGAAGGAATAAAAAGTAAGTTAGTCCACCTTCAAAAGCAATCACGCTTGATTTTCACTTTTTAGGGGAAACTAAATTTGTTGTAAATTAAGGGGCATTAAGATATAGAGCACGCAACCAGTGTGTGTGTGGTGTGTGTGTGTGTGTGTGTGTGTGTGTGTGTGTGTGTGTGTGTGTGTGTGTGTGTGTGTGTGTG
>JAOTRA010086715.1:0-12307 GCA_026260255.1 Pseudolaguvia tuberculata | reverse complement strand
TGTGTGTGTGTGTGTGTGTGTGTGTGTGTGTGTGTGTGTGTGTGTGTGTGTGTGTGTGTGTGTGTGTGTATTCAATTAAATGGCGACCTGCCCAGTGTGTTATAAAACATTATTAAAAAAAATATTTATAAAACACACTCTCCTGTAAAGGGAGTCTTTCTTTTCCATAGTTGCTGCTTGCTGTAATTGTTTTGGATAACTTTGGATGTTCTCTCATTGCTTGCATGGGTTCTTCTCTGGGTACAACAGTTTCTAGTTTAAAAACATGTGCATTAGGTTGATTGTTGATTCTAAATTAAACATAGGAGTGAGTGTGTATGAGTGTTTGTTCATCTATGTGTAGTCCTTGCAATGGTATGGCGAACTGTCCAGCATGTACCCCTTCCTTTTGGCCTATATACACTGGCATAGCCTGGCTGGCTATTCCAGCATATATAGTAATGAATGAGTGAATGAATGCATTATTTTCTATCATTAAGTACATTATTATTCTGAGAATGATGCTCCATGAGTAAACTCATTTTGTTCTGTTCTAATCTGAATGTGTGACTGTGTGAAAGCATTGTTTACAGATGTGTTTCACCACTGCCCGGTAAATTTTGGCTTGAGTTATTTTATCAGCTCTTTGTTGTCTGTGCTAAAAGCTGCAGGTGGTTTAGTGTGAAGCAATAAGGCAATGAAACCCACTAATACATTTACTGGATAAATTCAGGCAGAAATGTACACCCTTTCCTAGTGAAATGCAATAAACAAACAAATAAATAAATAAATCTACACTTTCTCATGCTCCCATTTCCGGATCTAAGCTGTATGTCTTTAATGGTTGGAAAAAGCAGAACTTGGCAGCTGCATCTTTCACTCTACCTGCTATTTATAAACCACTTGATAGATCGGAGGGCGTAGGAAAACATGGCGCTGCACTGTACAGCTCCTCAGAGAAAGATTGTGAATGTTTCAAAGAAACGTTAAAAATCTTCCAATTAGTAGTTCAACACCTTAACCACTGCGCTACCACTTCCCTGTGTAAGTTGATGTGTCCCTTAAAGAAACATCTTCTTGTTTACAGCTATACTTCTACCTTCTAAATACGTCTAACTAATTAAGCATTAGGGTAGATTCATTTCCTGTGCAGAAGTCTGTCTGTACGGGTGGATTTAATCCAGGCATTCCGGTTTCCTCCTACAGTCCAAAAATATGTATGTTAGGTGGATTGGTGATTCTATATTGCCCACAGATGTGAGTGAAAGGCCCTGTGATTGACTGATGGACCTGTACCTCCTGCTTTTTGTCCTTCAGAGAGCTGAGTTAGATTCTAACAGATCTGTGACTTATGGGATAAACAGGTATAGAAGATAAATGAATTAATTAAACATTAACATGATTTATACATGCACATTAATAATACAAACCAGTACAGACAAATGTTCTGAATTTAGTTTGATTTCCAATGTATAAAAAAATTACATTTTAATCCCAATCATTACAGTAAAGTGATGTAGACATGCATTTAAAACTCATAAGACTTTTCCTATTAGCTCTTTTGCTTGCAGCTCAAAAGCAGGCGTCATGAAGACACACATATACACATCAGCTCTCATAACTGCCAATTTATGGGAATTGTGCACTTAAAAATCTAGTGTGTATTTAAGAGTAAGAGGAAAAAAGTACACAGACACTTTATCCTTTGTCCGTTCCTTGAATACTAGGAACACCCATTCACTCTTTGAGAAAAGAGGACAAAAGAAAGTAGAAGGCAAATGCAGATGTGATGGAGCAGATGGTAGTATCTCCATGAAAAGAGGAGAAGCAGTGAATAGAGCTATAAAAAAATACAGTTAAACAAATTAGAAATTTAATATGATTGAAAAGTGCTTATATGATGTGTTACACCTTCAATAAACTAGCTTTTACACCAAACAGTTTGGAACAGCTGGAGAGAGCTTGAGTAAATCACAACAATGTGTAATGAATCATGAGAAAAAACTTGTCTAATTGCTTATCGTCCCCAAAATCCTATTAGATCTACAGGCTGTGCATAATGCCCAAACAATTTGGCTGGGCATATGCTTTTACTGATTTTGGCAGTTTTTTTCGCTGGCTACTACGGTGAGCGTGAATTTGCCAAGGAGAACGTGATCCTTGATTAACATTTTTTCTTGATCTTAAAATAACATTTCAACACATCAACCAATCATAAGCCTCTGATATGTTGATTATTCATTCATTCATTCATCTTCTTCTTACCCGCTTATTCCTGAATCAGGGGTCACGGGGGTCTGCTGCGCCTATCCCAGCACACATAGGGCGAGAGGCGGGGGTACACCCTGGAAGGTTTGCCAGTCCATCTCAGGGCAACACATAGACAAACAACCATTCACACACACATTCACTCCTATGGACAATTTAGAATCACCAAACGACCTAATCTGCATGTTTTTGGACTGTGGGAAGAGTTCCCGACGGAAACCCACACAAGAGCGGGAGAACATGTAAACTCCGCACAGAAAGATACCGGCCCGGGATTCGAACTTGGGACCTTCTTGCTGTGAGGCGACCGCGCTAACCACTACACCACCGCGCCACCCATGTGTTGATTAAACCTTCCTTAATCCATTTTTTATTCTTTTTATTCTTGTAAACCAAAATGCATTATTTAAATATATTTATTAAATGAAAAAAAATTATATTTAAATGATATGTAATACAATACATGCTGCACTAAAAAATTGTAGGCAACATGTATAGGCAGTTTAGTTAATGTGCAAACAGGAGTTAATGTTCATGCGTGTTCCTCTTTTCTCCATGATTGCGAGGTTTCTTTTCCGGGTACTATCCGGGTAAATTGTAAATTGGCCATAGGATTGAGTGTGAGTGCATGTGGTTGTTCGTCTATGTGTAGCCCTGCAATGGACTGGTGACCTGTCCACGGTGTTCCCTAGCCCCATACGCACTGGGATGGTCAACAGACCATCATGACCTCGAATTAGGTAATAAGCGGGTTAGAAGATAAATGAATGAATATAACTATGTATTGTATTGATTATAACATAAATATGATTATCTGACATGCAACTTTCAAAAGTTATTTTTATTGTAAATGTAAGAATGTTGCTATATTGAAGTTTACAGTTTATAAACAGTTTCACTATTTCAAAACACTGTGCATTCCATTGTTAATTAATGATTGTTTATGATTCACTGTCTAAAATCATTGTTTATTTTGGAATATAATGAATAAATAGTCTAAATTCACTAATCTTGTTACTGGACTATCACATTATTTAAATATTGCTTTAAAAATAGATCGGGATGGTTGTGATTTGTTGATTGAAATGTTCATTTAAAATCAACAAAGCAGTTTAATCCAGGATCACATCCTACAAATACTTTGCAAAATCATGTCCACCCTACTACTACACAACGGCACAGAATTTTTTCAACCAAGTAAATTTGTTTGAATTAAGTGCTTGACCTGCTACCCACCGGCTCTCAGCCCCACTTGTTTATACCCCGTGAACTCTAGAGTCTCATCCATGGGAGCAAAGGTCAATATAACACAAAAAATGCCTGATGGGGAATAGGAAGACGTTAAAGAGATTAAACAAAGGCTGAGCATCCGTGGATAGAGCAAGACAGGCCCGATTGCACAGTAAGAATAAAGTGAAGCGCTGGATGGGCGGGGCAGGTAGGGGGAAGGGTGCTGCTGAGGTCGATAAGTATACAGGCCATGACTAAACACAATGCAGACTGATGAGCCAGTCCTACCCTGGCCATTACGAATAGAGCGCGTGTGGTAGACATTTCACTCACCTTTTATGTGAGGATTGCCAAGAGGAATCTTATAGTAGTAGTACAGCTATGTTACATTACAGTAGCTACATATTAAATAAAGGTTTATAACAGCCATATACATGTTCTTTTATAATAAATGCCGGCTCTCAGAACTCAGAAAATAAATCAGCTTTTGCAATTAGGCCAGATTATAAATTCTACCCATTTCTAGCAGTGTCTGCCTTAAGAGTCTGTGTCTCTTTCATAATACTTCTCTGCGCCTTAATGACATTTTTTCTCCATCACTCTCTGAGAGATTCCATCTATGTTGACATAGCCTAACGAGGAAGTTGTTTAAAGGTGATTCATCCAGCCTAGTGTCAACTTGAAAAATAACAAATGGGCTGGTCTGTCTGGGAACAATTCCTGACCATTACATTACACCACCACAAAGACCCTATTGCCATCAACTAATTAAGCAGGACAACGACGGCTAATTAAAGTGTTATGGGACAATCAGACAAAAACTGTTTATACATCAACCTAAAAAGTATGTGAAAAATCCCGTTTACCATATGGCCAGTTTGGACCTGTCAGCTCTTATGACCAAGACTCTTTAAATTTGTATTTAAAAAAAAGGAAAATAAATATGTATAAATGAATTAGTATGTATTAGTAAATATTTGATTATTATTCCAGAACAGCAAATACATATGTCTTATTTCATCATAAAGTTTAAGTTAAACACCTCAGAAACAGCTTATTTTTCTTTTTGCACTTTTAGAACATTAGTGACAGTCACTCGTTCTCCAGCATTCTCCTTCTCTCCCCAGACAAAAATAGCTTGTCACTTAACACAAGAGCTGGACAGCACAATGTTCTGAAGACCCTCCTGTGGTAGAAAACCTTTAGCCTATTACAAAGCCCTGGCACTGAAGTCATCTTTCCATAAATAGTAAATAACCATATACAGCAATGGTTACCATGTCTACAGAGAATGTTTTTCTTTATTAAATAACAACATTCATGTTTAATGTTTATTTATTAGCTTGAAATAAGTAAGCTCATATCTAATTTTCAGTTTAGATGTCCCTATGGATGAGTTGTTATTCAACCAATAAAAAAGAACTGATTAAAAATCACGGTCAGTCCTCACGGTCAGTCTTGTTGTTTAGGATGTTGTTATATAAATGTAATCAACATTTCTGATTTGAGAACAGTACTGTAGTATAATTAACGGTGACAATTGAAGTGTCCATGTCTTAGGCATGTAATGAGTTGTGCAAAGTTGAAATACATACAATGTCTCTGTGTTCATGTAATAATAATAATTAGACTTAATTAACATTGAAAAAAATCCCTTATTTCTAGTTCAAAGCTTTAAAGATGAAACCATGCTGGATACACCTCCCCCCAGCAAACATCCTCTAGAGGGAAACGTTGGATCTCTTACACAGCCAATCGCATCACTTCTACGAATATTAGTGAACAGCAGCCCCAGTAGTGCACCATATCTGTCATAAGCACAAAATTTATTGCACCTTCATAGAAAAAAAGAAAGAAAACTGAATTGCTTCTACAAATGAGACCACTTGCATTTGAAAATAGGATTTTTAAGCCCAAAGGTGTTTTGAGATGCTTTGGGAGATTTTGCCAGGACATATGGGCTAGGAAAAATTGTGAAAGAAATGAAATCCATGCTCAGTTGTGTGTGTGGTGATAGAAAAAAAAACATGGCTACACTGTATGTAGGTTATGTCGTCTCACCAATGCTTAATCTCTGGCATTCAGTTAAAAAGATTGAGTGCTTTCATGTCACAGTGCTGATCTCTCCAGCTGTTGTATTTAACAATGAGAACAGATGCAGGCAGTGTACAAATAATGAAAGATTATGCTAAACAAGGTATATCTGTCATGTTAGTCATAAAGAATACCATCATATTTGTTACAAAAATAAATATTGAAACTCAAATATTCATCATATGAAGCATAGATCTAAATTAATCTATACCCAAGTTATGGAATTTGCCACAATGGTTTTCATTGATCAGTTCAGAAGGAGTGAAACAGACCCAGTCACATTGATTCAATCCCATCTGGCTAGGGCCACGGAACAACTGGGATTGTGCATTGATCTTGCATCCTCGCCCGGCCATAAGGTGATGCATTGATCACTTTATACTGGACACAGCAGGTCCTGCTTTCTACTTAGCCATTGATTAGCCGTTTCTTCACTCGTTCTACTAGGAGACCATGGGCAAATGACCCATCGATCCCTCCCGTTTATCAGAGGAAACACACCGGGTTTATGCTAGTCAGAAAACATGAATCCACATCAGACCCCCCAGCCTGTCCGATGCCTTCCCCCACCATAAGGATGCTGTGTTATCACAAATCTGCCTGAAGAGTATAAAGAGGGGAGAGTGGAGAGAAAGGCACCTCCCAAATCTGTCTATGTGCTAATAAAAAGATAGTGCAAATGGGAACATGACTGACTTTGAGAAGTTACTTTAAACTTGCTGACCAAAGATTAAGCATTGGTGAGACGACATAACCTACATACAGTGTAGCCATGTTTTTTTTTCTATCACCACACACACAACTGAGCATGGATTTCTTTTCTTTCACAATTTTTCCTAGCCCATATGTCCTGGCAAAATCTTCCAAAGCATCACAAAACACCCGTGTACACACCATGTGTACACACAAAAACTCCTTTGACACTTCCTCTCTCTACAGCCCATCATCATGATCAAGCAGTGAGCATTTTTCACACCCCTGTAATTAATCCCATATCCTTTTCTCATATTCTACATGCACTAATATGATAATCTATTGATTCAGGTTTCAGTTTTCTTTAGACAGACAGTAAGTATGCCTCATTTCCTGGAGAACAGCAGAAGATCCAATTATATTCTCTAAGTGAGATAGACGGTCTCAAACCTACAGAACTTCCATTAACCTCCACACTTGCATCAAACGCTTCACATCCATTCACTTCGCTAACAGCGAAGACTAGACGCTTCCTTGGACTAACTGCCTGTGTACTTTATAGGTTTTTATCTCCTTACTTGTAGGCAGCTTTAAATAAAAACTGCTGTGCAGTTAATACATAAAAAGTCAAAAGAATAAAGCTCAATTTCTCATAAAGTATCTTAATAGACACACACGCATAAGATGAATGGATGTGTAAAAATGACAGATGGTCCCTGGAGAAAGAAAATATCTGTACCTGTTTCCCAGATGTAGGTGGGTTTTTGGTTGGCGATGGTCTGTGGCTGCACATCCAGCAGTGCCAGAAAGAGCAGAATCACCCTAAAGAGCCAGGCAGCTGGCAGTGCCAGCCTCATGGCTCCAGTCCGGTTACTTAGATCCACGACTGACTGAGTTCACTACCCACGCTCTCACACTTGCAAACACTAGAGATGAGCAGAGGGTGGACCGCGTGCCTGCTATTGTCTGTCACACTTGCTTGTACATACACGATTCCCCAGGAAAAGAATAATCCACCAGGCTGGTGTTGTTCCCTCTGTTCCTTTCTTCCTTTTTCTTTTTCAGTCTCTTTCTGTGCTTTATGTAGATGAATGGAAGGGGAAAAAAAAGAGAAAAAGTGAGAGAAACAATAGGTCCCTCAGCTCAGGCTGCTGCTGGTGCGGCTACTGCATCCTGCCTACACCGCACTAATGCAGCACCTCCCACTCTCTCTCTCTCTCTCTCTCTCTCTCTCTCTCACTCTTGCAAATCTCCTTCATATCTCTCGCTTCACCTGCTATCTCTCTTTACTAGTGCCTCACTACTTTACATCTTTGTGCCTTGTTCTGTCTATTTTTATTCTATTCAGTCCCCTACTTTCTTTATTTCTTTATCTCTATCTCTATCTCTCTCTCTCTCTCTCTCTCTATCTCTCTCTTTTTTTTTCTCTTTCTCTCCCTGTCTCTCTCTTTTTCTAAGGATGGCCAGCAAACAAGCTTTATAGATAGTGTGTGTAGGTGTGTTTGTCAAAAAAGATAACAAGAGCTACAGAGCGTACAACACATACAAGTTTGGAAATAACAGCCGAGGAGTATTTAGTAGTTAACGCCTCACATGATGTTGAAAACAAAAGGAGGAAGATGGGGAAAAAATTTATAAAAACTTAAAAGAATAATTAAAGAAATTTCTTTCAAAATTTGACCTCAACCTGACAGATGAGATTCAGACTATGCAGTCGTTGCAGCGACAGCGCCTACGGCTTCTTTCTATAAATTCAATTCTAAATCGGAACATGTGCTGCATCAACATGTCAGAACATAAAGCCCCACACCACTCATGTGAAATCAATGTGAAATGCTAATTTTTAATATTCAGTTTTGTAGCGTGCTGCTGGGTTAATGGCTAAGCTGCTCACATACACAGACTGAGTACTGCGTGGGGTATATTTAAGCTTAGCTAAATATGAAATTTATTCATATGTAAGCAATAAAACTGAGAAGGGTGAGTTGGTACAATTATATTTTTAAAAAATCAAAAACGAGGTGGTATGATATGACAATAATCTGTTTCCAGAGTTCTCTAATATTTTACCTATTTTTCTACTGATAACAAATTGTAAGTTATCAGTCAACAACACAAAATCTGCAACACAACTTGTTTTCTACATTCATGAAGGTTGTAGGAGCAATAAACTGTAATTAAACAACAATTATTTAAATACCCTTTGATTTAAAGATTTTCTAATGGGAAACCATCACAGAGCACAAACACTGTAAGATTCAAGAATCCTGTAGAAACACTACACTGAAAGATTCGCATTAAAGCATTTTAAAAAATTTAAATCTAGAATGAGCACATTAATGGTAGCGGTTAAGGTTTTAGACTGCTATTTGGAAGATTGAGGTTTGATTCCCAGCACGGACCCTAACCCAAATTAACCCCTAATACACTAGTTGTACAAAAGAAATAAAAGTTACTTTAAATAAGGTTGTTCATCAAATGCGGTAAATGTATATGTAATTAACAACCTAGTATTGAGCTACAGACAAAAATACAAAATAGGTCAAATTAGTACAATTCATTCATTTTCTTACTCGGGATCACGGGGGTCTGCTGGTGCCTATCCCAGCTCACATAGGACGAGAGGCTGGGGTACACCCTGGACGGGTTGCCAGTGTATCACAGGGCAGCACATAGACAAACAACCATTCACACACACATTCACTCCTATGGACAATTTACAATCACCAGTTGACCTAATCTGCATGTTTTGGACGGAGGAAACCGGAGGAAACCCATGCAAGCACAGAGAGAATATGCAAACTTTGCACAGAAAGATCCCTGACCTATGAATCGAACACAAGACCTTCTTGTTGTAAGGTGACGTGCTAAGTACTACACCACGGCACCACCTAGTACAATTCATTCATTAATGTATCTTCTATTACCACTTATTCCTTAATTTGAAGTCATGGGGTCTGTTTGGAGCCTATCTTAGCTCGCTGAAGGGCAAAAGGCCAGAGGGGTACACTCTGGACAGTACACCACACACCCACACCCAATCAAGTGGGCAATTAAGAATTACTAATCAATCTAACATACACGTTTTTGAACTGTGGGAGGAAACTAAAGTACCCAAAATAAATATACGCAAACAGAGGCAAACTGCACATAGAAAGGCCCTTACCAGTGAATCGAACCTTGCTGGGTGAAACAGTGCTAACCTCTAAGCCACTTAGTAAATTCAATACAACTATGTATAAATATATGATCTCTCTCTTTCTTAGCAGCATGCATGAGGACTTGAATTCCCCCGATTTCCATTAAAAGCCTGGATGCTTGCTAACGTCCATTTCAGTCATTTCACACTGATTAGGATCATAAAGTAAATCGCTGACCCCCTACTGACCACAACACAAAGAACAAACCCTGGAACAAATTTGCCAAACTGCAGACGGCATGTACTCCAAGTGCCAACAGAACACACACATACATAAATAGTCACCCCTAAAATTGAAAAATGCATTTCTGATGCTTTGATAATGTCCTGTCATTTGTCAGGGGAAACAGGTTAATACAAATTTAACAATTAATTAATTTTATCATACCTTGTGCAAACATTTGTGTAAAATTTTGTATTGAAATATTAATATATCTACACAGACCGCGAGCCCATGAGGGTCGGTTTGAAATGGCAATAGGCCAGGAGCAGAATACCATTTGGATGGTATCCAAGATTTGATCGGACAACATGGCAGTGCAGCTGGTGGATGTGTCATAGTAAGTGTTGTGCATCCATAGATAGTATGCACCATATGTGTGATGGTGTTATGTATGTGAAACTAGAAGGCCTAGACCGAAAGAATGGTATAGATAGTAAATCTATATGATTAATACACTATAACATAAGTTATACATACAAGCTTTAATTTACAGCAATACTTTTTTACGAACGCGCTTTTTAATATCTTATGGTTTCTATAGTAACAGCTCATTCACAATGAGTTGGACGCTGTGCATAAAATACACCTAATGATAAATGCACTAAGAAACATGTTTTATTTATCTGTAATAGTACAGTGGAATAAGCAAGTGAGTGTGGATCTACAGTATGTTCCAAAAAATCATTTCAACTCTAAATCTTAAAACGTTATGAAATTCCAACCCATCTACTCTGTCTCAGTGTTCAAATTGAGACTGAAAACACATTTATGTAGCCAAGCCATTAAGCTGTCATTTTTTCTAAGGTAAAGGAGCAGAACTAGAGGGATTGGGAATATAGCGTATTTGGTGATTGGGTTATTTGTATGCTGTCTTTTCATCACTCTTTCATTTTTATTTTTTGGTAGAGGTGTGGAGGGCTCTCTCTCTCTCTCTCTCTCTCTCTCTCTCTTTTACTTTCCCATTAGGTACCAGTGATTAGTTATCCCGTCCCTTTCGTTAAATTCTGTGACCTTAGATGATGGACTGGGACTCACTCTTCTCTACTGATCCAAGTCTACAGTTTCATTCATTTGATCACCATTACCATATGCTGTAATTAACAAGAATACTGTCAACCTCAGATGAGGTTGGGTTCCCTCTTGAGTCTGGTTCCTCTCAAGGTTTCTACCTACCTCAGCCGGATTGCTAATTAGGGACAAAACTTAAATTTTCAATGTTACTGTAATGTTATTTTGTTTAAAGCTGCTTTGAGACAATGTTTTTTGTTAAAAGTGCTATTTTAACTTAATCTTAACTTAGATATTTTTGTATTCAAGGATGTATGCCATATACCCTCTCTGTAGAGGTGGATAGTAACAGTTTTAAAGGAACTGCTTTTAAAATGTAGAAAATAAAGACAGAGTTTAACTGTTAAAGTTTTTATTGTAAATGACAGCTGATAGTGCTGCGTGGTGACGTAGTGGTTAGCACAGTCGCCTCACAACAAGAAGGTCCCAGGTTCAATTCCTAGCAAGGGGTCTTTCTATGCGGAGTTTGTATGTTCTCTCCATGCTTGCCCAGGTCATACCCCTGCCTTTTGCCCATGTGCTCTGGGATAAGCTCCAGCAGACCCAAATTAAAGATTGAGCGAGTTAGGAGATGAATGAATGAATGAATGAATGAATGAATGAATGAATGAATGAGAAATGAATGTTGATGTGATGTTAATGTCCATCGCAGGACTGAGGCTTTATTTACTTTTACCTCTAACATAAGCAGAACAGAGAGACTTTGGAAGTGAGGGATGTGAAATTGGTTGCACTTTTGCTTGTCAATCAGACCAAAAGTAATAATAACTAACTACTCAAGTAGCTTTCATCAAATACTTTTAGTTGTTGATTGGGAGACCAGGAAGACATGGGTTCAAGCCTACCGCCAAGGAAGATCATAAAGAACAGAAATTTGCTTGGGAAACAACAAACTTGACATGTTTTTTTTTTTTTTTACAATGAAAAGCAAACAGCTAACAGTGTTTAGGCTCTCAGGACATGATCATTTTTTTTAATATGTATAGGACAAAACTCAGAGAAAAAAGACAATTTCTTTTATTTTCTCTAAGCTAATGTATCTGTTTTATTGTCTTACTAACCTCAAAGACAGAGGTTCCAATTGATTAAAAAATAAAACTTCAATATCAAGAAATATCAATAATTAAAAGGTATAATAAAGGTGTTAGTGCCATAGTGTAAAAAATGGAGTTTGGTGAGATGAAAAAGTGGCAATTAAAAAAAAACTAAGCAAAACTCATTAAAGACCAAAAAGGATACAATAACCATATGAAAAAGACTTTATCAAAGTGCAATAGCAGATGCACACGGCACCGCAGTCTGATAATTGTGCATGCCTAACTCATACGGTGATGGAAAAACACATTTATCCTACTGTCACACATTTTCATTGGCTTTGAGGAACGATCCAAGCAATGGCATGGGCAGGAAAACAATTCAGTAAAGCTGTATTACAACAAAACTAACACTGAATGATGAAAGGCAGCTACATTGTACAGGATGTGTGTGTGTGTGTGTGTGTGTGTGTGTGTGTGTGTGTGTGTGTGTGTGTGTGTGTGTGTGTGTGTGTGTGT
>JAOTRA010086706.1:0-12307 GCA_026260255.1 Pseudolaguvia tuberculata | reverse complement strand
GTCTATGTGTTGCCCTGAGATGGACTGGCGACCCGTCCAGGGTGTACCCCCGCCTCTCGCCCTATGTGTGCTGGGATCCCAGTGACCCCAGATTCGGGAATAAGCAGGTAAGATGAATGAATGAATGTTTAATGGCTTTTCTCAGCTCTTTAATACATTTACTGTGAATATTAAAACATTGAATACTGTTTCTTTCGAAAGACTAAGTAAGGAAATATTACAGGTTGTCCCTTTGAAGAACTTTGAATGTTTATCGCATTCAAAAGTAAATTGGGTTTATTTTTCTCTTTTTGTCTCTTTCTCTGTCTCTCGCTTTCTCTTTGTTTGTCTCCCTCTGTCCCACTCTGTCTGTCTGTCTCTCTCTCTCTCTCTCTCTCGCTCTCATTTTGTTTTGTCAAGTCCTTGCTTAATATTAAAGATTATAGCCTAAAAAAAAGTCGGTTTTAACATACAGTACATCAGACAAACTTCTTCATAGAGACCTTGATGGAACTTTACACCCTTAAGTGCTGAGGCTATAGTGGACGAGACATGTCCTTACATTTATTCGAAAGGCAATAGTTACGTGCCACTGCATGCATTGCTCCACTTTTTAGAATCTATTAGTAACTCTGCTGTTGGATTGCACTGGTTAATTCTGCTTTAACTCACACCCCGGCCTCTTGTACCTCCTCACAGGTAGTAATCTCCCTCAGGTGCTGGGTACTAAACTTTCCTGAAATTGCTTTCCTGCAAGTTTTTTTTTCCACTTTGCTGCCTTTTGATTGCTTCCTAGCTACCTAGCTTCCTTTCTACTTACACCTCTTTGTGCTGTCTTGCTTGAAAAGATTGCAGGAAATGATGGAGATGGATTGTTGACCCCGGAGTGTTTAAATTGTAGTGTATATTAATTGGGAAGCAGGTGTTTTTTTTAAAGAAAGCCTTGGGATTCAGCTCTGTTTCTGAAAATTGGACAAAAGGGTGAAGAACAGACTGCAACTAAAGTAGAGAAATGCAAGCATCTATGTGTAATGTCTTGATTCTTTAGGGGACAGTGCTGGCTCAATGGTTAAGGTGCCGATTTGTTTATTGGTAGACCCGGAATACCTGGGTTCTAGCCCCACTTTTGCCACTGTTGGGTCTTTGAGCAAGACCCTTAAGCCTTCACCCTGCTCCAGGGGTGCTGTACAATAACTGACCCTGCGCCCTGACCCCCAAATTACTAAGAATGGATATGCGAAGAAAACATTTCACTATATGTTTAATCATTTATTATATCTAAATAATATCCTAGTCATTCTCTTGTTAAGCTGGAATTCATTTTGTGTTTGTTGTATGGTTCACTGCATTGTTGTCTTTGCTGATACGACTTGTGCTTACTTTTTTCTTTTCCTCTTTAACTTGCAGTGAGGCATGGAAAAAGGAATCATCGTGTATGTGTGCAAGTATAAATATCATTTAACTGTGTGAGACATAATTGCTGTGTTCCATGGTATTATACATGTATTATGCAAGCACAAGTAGACCTGCAATTAATTTGAGCCTTTATTTAGTGGATATTGCAGACACGGACTACCACATGCACTGTTCACTTTATCAAACTGATCACACTTGTCACTTTAATTGCATCTGTCTAAGCTGATTGGTTTTTTTTTGTCAGCATCTCAATCTACCTCACTGCCAATCTTAGTTGGTGTCGGTCTTTGTGTTGCACTTTTCTCACTGTTCGCACTATTCTTTCATTCATTCATCTTCTTACCCGCTTATTCCCTAATTTGGGGTCCCTATCCCAGCACACATAAGGCGAGAGGCGGGGGTACACCCTGGACGGGTCGCCAGTCCATCTCGGGCCAACACATAGACAAACAACCATTCACACACACACACATTCACTCCTATGGACAATTTACAATCGACAATCCACCTAATCTACATGTTTTTGGACTGTGGGAGGAAACCAGAGTACCTGGAAGAAACCTGCGCAAGCGTGGGGAGTACATGCAAACCGTGCTATCCACTACACCACTGTGCCGGTGCACTGTTCTTCTTGTATGTAATTAGTGTTTGTAAACCCATTTTCCTGGAGAAATGTCTCACTGTATACTGATCAGTTATATATGATTAAAAGGACAATAAATGCAAAGAGCTCTACAACTCTACAAGCCTATTAAGTTCATTGGTGTAAATGTATTTCCATAACACCTGCGGAATGCAAGAGACCAAAAAGTTGGTTGATTCAGACAGTTCTTCACAAACATTATGATTGCTTGTCAACACGAACCGCAGTTCACACAGCCAGAATACAGCGTTGGCCAGATTGGAAAGTTTCCCTCCAGGTTGGTTGAATGTGATTGCCCAGGTTTATTAATCACCAGGCAGTCCAAATCCTAAAGCGAGCAACCAAGCGAGTCAGTAAACAAATAGCATCTAACACTTTCAAACTAATCCAAAACACAAAAGCAAATAACGTTGTTTAATACACAGAGCGCAACGATCATAACTAGAAATAAATTAAACAAGTGGAAAAGGAAGGGATTCCATTTTTGTCGCATAGATGATTATACAGAGTGCAACAAATAGTGAAATATTTTCTTTGCATATCCGCCGCCTTGGTAAGTTGGGGGTCAGAGCACAGGGTCAGCTATTGTACAGAGCCCCTGTAGAAGGAAGGGTTAAGGGTCTTGCTCAAGGATCAAACAGTGGTGGACTTGAACCTAGGTCTTTCTTGGTGATTGCAGGGCTAGAACCCAGGTCTTCATGGACTACCAATCAACATCTCAGCACCTAAACCATTGAGCCACCACTGCCCCCACCAGCCACCACTGCCCCCACCAGACACCACTGCCCAAATAATACAAGTAGGCTGGAAATACTTTGCACAGTCATGCTTTATCAGTCAACTTTTAAAGCAAACACCTCAAAAGAATTAATTCCCAAGAGGTACAAATATACATTTATTCATCCATTCATCTTTTAAACTGCTTATTCCCTAATTTGGGGTCTAAATAGTCCAATTTTTTTGTTTACATGAGGGCTGTAATGTCATGGATCATTTAAGCCAATTAAGACTCAGGTCATCATCATCATTATCCGTTGATCACTTTAGTACGCCATTTGTATGTCTAATTGTATATGCTACATGAATCAGACATTGAGTCGGTGAAATTTGGGCATGGTAGTAGGGACTGAGGTTAGAATTTTAATAACTAGCGATGCACCAGTTCTTTATATTCCACACACATTAGGACAATGTGCCAATGCCCGTTCAAGGCCAGTGAGGTGTAAGAAATCACATGTGGAAACATCATGTACAGAATGGAACCTGAGCTCCGGATGGAGATCCTGAAGATCAACAACAATATCCACATCTCCACTGTGCTGCATCTCAATTAAACATGCTGCAGGAAAGTATGGTCCTCTGATCTGATCTAGTATTGTTATATACGCTGTCAGGTTGATGGGTTGGGTTTTCACAGGAAAAAGGATCCAGTCATTTACGCTGATATGCAATTTACTTCTGTTCTTTTTAAGTCTATAACTTCGAAGCAATTTTGTTGGACCAGTCAGTTCAACTCTGATTTTCTTTCACTCAGAGTTCCAGAGAGTGATCCATGAGGGGAACGCAGTACTGCCGGCTCCAGATTGACAAACATCTGGACTAACATTAAAATGAATAATATATATTATTTATACTTTTCTACATGATCCCTTGTTTTCGCCAGAGGATTTGTGTACATCTAAATATTATATATTCTGAAAAATAAAATCTTTGATGATGTCATTCTCACAGACTGCGTCATTGTACTGTTTGGCATGGTTCCAATTCTTCATTATCACCCCAACCCTTTGGCTTCCTCTTACCGTTTGCTTAATTAAAAGGCTTTTGTCTTTTTTCCATGTAGCTTGCTTACAATGCATGTGCAAAGAGGATTAGCAGTACTTATAGCAACCCTGGAGAATAACTCTTGATTATCTATCTTACTTCTTTATAAAAATTAAAAAAGCGTCATCACTGCTAAAAGATTAAGATGTTTGTAGAAAGTTTCTGAGATTCTTTGTAAAAAAAAAAATAAATAAATAAATTTTGTTTCTTTTGGCATCTGTTCCTTCAGTAATGAGCTGGTGTATTGGAGATTCTTACTTGTATTTCACATCTGTTAATGTTTAAAGGCAATACACACTTGGCACATGCATGAAGATAAACATCTAAGAAAGGGTAAAAGACTTATCAGAGAACTCCATGTTTGTTTTGGGGATCATGGTTCAGTGTTCACGGTAGGCCCTGTGCTTAACCTCTAATTCTAATTTTGATGTATTATCAAAACCAGATGTTTGCCCTTGAAGTAAAAATGGCAATAAAGGTAGAGAATGCTGGTTAAATACTTTCAACCTGTACACTCTTTGAATTAAACATCTATTTAAACTTCCAGATATATTTCATATCGATTATGAAGATAAGCATATATACAAAATATTTATAAAATATGCGTTTATTTAATGGTACGGTGTGTTTAATGGTACGGTGTATGTTGCTGTGTAAACATGCATCAGGAACCATAGTGTTACTAAGATATTTGTGAATTCTGCTTCACAATGATGGGAAGAGCCGAAATCAAAGGATCAAATAGCGATGTTGCTATGAACGCTTGGCCGACACAAGCCAGTTATTACCAAAATTATACAATTGTAATTAAATGAACAGATCAAACGTTCTCTTAAACATTTCTACTCATCAGATAACTAAGTAACTTTGTACAAGGTTTTACAGCTCATCAATTAATTGTGATTTTGACCCCTTAACAGCCTGACACCATAAAGCCCCACTAATAACAAACCCCGCTTTAACCTCTGTTTGTACTGTAGTTATAGTGTAGCTACTGACAGGTCTTTTATTAATTAGAGAGTGACATTCATTCATTCATTTTTCTTCCTACCCGCTTATTCCTTAAAGCAAGGTCACGGGGGTCTGCCGGAGCCTATCCCAGTGCACATAGGGCGAGAGGCAAAAATACACCCTGGACAAGTCGCCAGTCCAGGATCGTGACATTTTTATCATTTTGTATTTTTGCCTCTGTAAACCACCACAATTGAACTGGAAGGTCAGGATTTATTGTATGTGTAGACAGTCGGCTTTAATTTAAATAATTTGATAGTTTCATGGTTGGATGTGACCTGTTTTTTTCATCATGAATAAATAAGGAGGTCTACAATCTGGTTGAGGTTTCAGTTGTTTGGTGTCCGTTCTTTAAAACTCTTCGTATGCGATCCCAGGATACATGTTTACATGCAAGAATAGCAGGCAATTATTAGTCTTCAAAAAACAAAGCAGAACGTAGAGAGATGGCAGAAACTTTAGGATAAGCCAAATCAACAATTTGATAGAATGCACCACCGAGCTCAGAAATACTAAAAGGCCTGCAAAACCACAGAAGAGACGTAAAGTGGATGATTGCAAAGGAGGAGGAGTATTGTCAAAGCCTACAATCAAGAGATGCCATCATGAATGTTAACAGTGGTTTGGATCTTGAGGTAAACCCTCTGTAGGGCAAAACCTAAAAACAGAAAAACAGATTAGACCAAAAAAAGGAGAAAAGTTTCTTTGCTCAAATAAAAGCATGATTATCTAATAGCCCAATGATGAAAAGAATTGAGCACAGAGAAGGACGGAAATAGCTGATGAGTTAAAGCAGAGTGACTAATGAAGCAGAATGTTTTCTCGCAGGTTTGGACCATTTATTGGTCTGAATTTCTCCTTAGATTCAGTCAAATGCTTCACAGTACAAGATGTTGATCCAAAATACACCATGAATGAAAAAAGAGCTTAAAGAACAAAACAGAAATGTTACAAGACCAAGTCAGACCCCTGATCCCAACCTCAACTGAAAGATGTAGAAATACGCAGCAACCCAAGGCCACTGTATAGACAATCATCCATTGGACAGACTGCATACGTATTATGTCACTTTAATGTACATGGGTATAGTTTAGGGGCAGTGGTGGCTCAACTGGTTAAGATGTCGAATTGTTGATCGGGAGACCAGGAAGACCTAGGTTCAAACCCCACCGCAGCTAAGGAACAACTGGGGTCAAATCCGCCACTGTTGGGTACTTGAGCAAGACCCTTAACCCTTCCTACTCCAGGGGTGCTGTACAATAACTGGCCCTGTGCTCTGACCCCAAACCTACTAAGATGGGATATGCAAAGAAAACATTTGTTGTGCATCTGTACTCTGTATAATAATGTATGTGGCTTCCTTTCTTTCTTTCGTTTAGGTTTGCTGCAAATCTTAAGACAATAAGCTCACATGAAATGTAGTCAGTCTAATCACTTAATATGATGTTTACCAGCACAACAATAATCCTTTTCCTACACTTTTATCACAAAGGTCAGATTTCCTTTTGCTAGATATAAGAGGCTCAAACGCTGTTTCAGCACATGCACAAAGCTGCTAAGCTCCATCAGGACATGGTATTGGACTGGAACTGTCTGGTGCCTGTTCAATCTCCTGACTTTGACTTCACCCCACTGAACATCTTTGGTATAAACTGAATGCACTCCAGACTAATCTTATTAAAACCTCTGTGGCTGAATAAAACTAGTTTTCAAAAAAGTTTTAAAATGATGCTTATTCTAGGAAGGAAAGTAAGATTAAGGTCCTTTGGCTGTTCCCGTTAAGGATCGCTACAGCAGATCACCGGGATCCGCACACTCGAGTTTTTACACTGGATACCCTTCCTAACGCAACCCTCCCATTTATTCGGGTTTAGGACCGGCACTAAGGCTGTACTGACTTGTGCAACCCTAATGGCTGGGATTCCGCCTAATGTACATGTTTTTGGACAGTGAGTGGAACCCACACAAGCGCGGGGAGAACATGCAAAATTCACACAGAAGGATCCCCGACCCGGGAATTGAACCCGGGACCATCTTGTTGTGAGGCGACCATGCTATCCACTTTGCCACCACACCAATGGAAGCATGAAGGAAAGTGAAAAACAAAACCCTGACTCTATTAGGAGAATGGTAATAATGCTGGGTTTACTTACCTTTTTGAAACCAGAGGTTATTGCCTGTTGAAGTGTTTCAGAGATGGAGCCCAGCAAGTTGAAAACACTGAAGCAGACCTGATTGTATTTCCTTTCCTCCGGTGATCCAATTACTAAAGACAAACTCTGTAAGGAATCCCTAACCATTTAAGTAGGTAGTGGCGTTCAGTCAGGTCCTGCAAGTCCTTCTCTGCTGGTGTAAGGAACTGGCCTATTCATTTTGTAGTATTTCTCTCGTCTCCAGATGTTTTTTTGCCCAATCAAATGTTAGTGTTCTTTATGTGACCATTTTAATGTAATCTGCCAAAAGCCTTCAGAATCAGTGATGTTGTTCAACGCTGTTCATAAGCAGTGGCACATTTACAGATTTGATTCACATCCTTAAAAAACCAAGAAACCAAGGTTGCCTCAGTTAAAAAAGAGATGATTTACCACTTTTATGCAAGTTCTGCTGACAGGTAACACTGACTTGCAGCCTGGATAATATATTTTTATGTTTTTATGCTGTTCATTCATTCATTTATTCAGTCATTCATTCATTTATTCAATCATTCATTCATTCATTCATTTATTCAATCAACTTCTAACCCGCTTTATCCCTAATTTGGGTTCACAGAGGTCTGCTAAAGCATATCCCAGCACACATAGGACGAAAGGTGAAAAGGGGTCCATGGCAGAGCCAATCAACATAATGTACATGTTTTTGGAATGTGGAAGGTACCCGGAGGAAACTTACGCAAGCGTGGAGAGAACTCTGCATAGATAGACCCCCAACCCAGAAATCGAATTTGGGACCTTCTTGTTTTGAGGCGACAGTGCTAACCACTAGAGATACCCATGGACAAATCCTACACATGGATCTTAACTGTGGGGTGGCTCTATCAGGCCTGCACAGGAAGCACAAAATGCCATCTTCTACTTCAGGAGAACTTGCTCTTCCTGAAGAAAATTATCTTTCAAAAACATTGCTCTTTTTGAGGAAGATGCTCTTCTGTAAAGGAGAAGTTTCTGAATATTGCCGCCCTATTCGGTAGACGGTGGCGTGTGTTATTGTGTGTTATAGTGAATGAAAAATCTTTAGTGGAAAAATGAAGGTTGCCAATTTCCCATAGCTAGTGCTCCGCAATTTTGGGTGACACTTGAAAGGGGACATTCAATTTGAGGACTGCAACAAATACCATTGATTATCTTTAGCATGTCAAATACTTTTAATGTAAGATCTAATGGAGACACTAACTCTAGTGACTGCAGGTCAGTGAGACGCTATGCTTTCAGTGTTATGCAAACGCACCACCTTCTCAGATAAGCTCCATAAAATAGTGTTCATAAAAATATGTTCTGGATTTGGTTTTTTGGGGGTTTTTTTACCAGAGATTTTTACTCTTACGCAAGTTCTTGTTTGTCATCATATGTGAAATTGACCTATATATCTGCTTCTTTATTTTCGTCAGTAAAACGTTATGACAAATTATTTCAAAAATATTTTATCAATGAAATTAGCATTGCATCTGTGATGATATTAAACATCATGAAACATTCATTTATTCATCTTCTTACTTTATTCCCTAATTCAGGGTCACAGGAGTTTGCTGGAGCCAATGCCAGCGCACAAAGAACGAGAGACAATGGTACACCCTGGACAGGTCGCCAGTCCATCACAGGGCCACACATAAACAAACAACCGCTCACACACACATTCACTTCTATTTGGAATCACCAATCAACCTAATGTAAATGTTTTTGGACTGTGGGAGGATACCGGAGTACCCGGAAAAAACCGAGGCAAGCACGGGGAGAACATGAAAAATCTGCACAGTAAGATCCCCAGCCCGGGATTCGAACCCAAGTCCTTCTTGTTGTGAGGCCACCGCACTGCCCTATTAACATTTAACTTCTACTTATTTATTATGAGTTTAATTTGATCTTAATTTCTCTATTTGTATCAGTTTTGTGGTTATGAGGTCATGTTTTTGTAATCTTCGGTATGTGTACACATGACAGGGCTACGCTCAGAGTTTGGCAGTTCATTAAACAGACTGAAGATTAGGTTCGAAGTATAAATTATTTGCTTATGTATGCATGCACACACCATTAGCTTGTCATAACGCAACATACCTCAGTTTGTTTTTCGCACAGCTGTGTAGTCTCACAGGTTGAATTATGGATTTGCTTAGATTTCAGAAAACAAAATTATAATATATAATATATTTTAAATTAGTCATCACTAATTGTAATTGGTTATCATTTTAGTTAAGAGGAGTTAAACATCCATCGTTGCTTTCATTTTGCCTGGTTATATTATGTATGTTTTTAGTGGGCGATGCGGTGGCATAGTGGTAGCACGGATGCCTCACAGAAAGGGTTTGAATTCCCGGGCCAGGGATCTTTTTGTTTGGGTACATCGGTTTCCTCCCTCTCACAGTCCATGTATATTAGTTTGATTGGTGCTTCTAAATAGGAGTGTGTAAGTGGTTGTGGTCTGCCGTCCTTTCCAGGGTGTACCCCGGCCTCTTGCCCTATGTGCACTGGGATAGGCCGGAGCAAAACCCAGTGACCCTGAATTAGGGACTAAGCGGGTAAGAAGATGAATGAATGAATGAAAGTATTTAATAAACTTCTTACAATTCTAACTACTTACAGGATATTTTGCTATGGAAAGGCAGCATGGTGGCGTAGTGGTTAGCACTGTCGGTCATCGCACCAGTTTTATCCCATGGTCTAAAAAAAGTACATCAGCGATATCTAAGTGCCTGCATTGCACTCTAATCCACCCCCTATGACTGTTTCAGTTATAATGTAAAATCATGGCTACTTGTTGCACATTAGTTTTACCCACCTAAAAGGTACTGCTGACCTTTTTCTATAAAACAAACTTAACTTCAGCTATCAAATTTTGCTATCATTTAACATTTACTGTATTATTATTTCTCAAGCAGTTTTCATTCATTCAGTCATCTTCTTACCCGCTTATTCCCGAATTCGGGGTCACAGGGGTCTGCTGTGCCTATCCCAGCACACATAGGTACACCCTGGACGGGTCACCAGTCCATCTCAGGGCAACACATAGCCAAACAACCATTCACACACACATTCACTCCTATGGACAATTTACAATCACCAATCCACCTCATCTGCATGTTTTTGGACTGTGGGAGGAAACCAGAGTACCCGGAGGGAACCCACGCAAGCGCGGTGAGAACATGCAAACATACAGAAAGATCCCGGCCCGGGATTCGAACCCGGGACCTTCTTGTTGTGAGGCGACTATGCTATGCGAATAAGCTGCCCTCAAGCAGCTTTTTAAAGGTAAAATAATGGGAAATGTTTATTGTATTTTTAATATATTACAAACATCAAAGAAGCCCATTTTACAGCACAAACCTTTACATCCAGAATTTATGTTCACCTACAATAGCTGGATGAGAACCTCTCTGTAACCTAGCTTCAGTTTATCAGCTCTGAAAATAGTTTTTTCCTTTTCCATTGCTTTGCTTGAGAGTTAATAGCTTCATTCTGAAGGTCAGTCATTAATGAGAGCTCATTGTGATGAGATTGGTTTTTGGAAAATGTTAATAATAATGAGCATGTTCTGTGTTGGCTGATTCAACAGCATTGGTTCTAATGTCTGCTTTTAAAAAAAGGTCAGCTATTACAGGAGGCATGTGTCTTTGTGTCATAGACTTTATAGTTTGTCGCCCAGCAAATGCACACATACAAACATATGTACAGTACCAGAGGCAATTACAAGCAGCCCAAAATCCTGGAGTGGTACCTAATAAACAATAGTTTTGCTATATTTAAAATGGTAATGTCTTTATTTAAGGTGGCGCGGTGGCATAGTAGTTAGCATGGTCGCCTCACAACAAGAATGTCCCATGTTTGATTCCTGGCCCGGGATCTTTCTGTGCAGAGTTTGCATGAGTTTTCTCTGGCTACTCCGGTTTCTCTGACAGTCCAGAAACATGCATATACGGTTGATTAGTGATTCTTAATTGCTCATAGGATGAATGTGTGTGTGAGTGATTGTTTGTCTATGTGTTGTCCTGCGATGGAATGGCAACCCATCCTTTCACCTTATGTGCACTGGGATTGGCTCCAGCAGACGCGAATTAGGGAATAAGCTGGTAAGAAGATGAACGAATGAATGAATGAATGTATTTCTTTTGTCACATATACTCTACAGATTTAAGGAAGACATCTGTGAGAGAGCCGTGTTCTAGAGAAGAACTATTAAAGGTTATTAAAGGTTTCCCATTAATCCAAAGATGTGGTTCATAAACAGGAAAAGTGCAGTACATTAAAGGCAGTGTAAATCCTGGCAAACAAATCCAAATAGATAGACGGTAAGCGTCAACCCAAAGAAAATCAGAGTTCAGAAATCCAGGCAGACATAAAGTAAGTAAGCAATACAATAAATGCTTTTTTTATTTGTCACACAGCAAAATTCTTTCTTTGTATATCCCAATATACAAAGTGGCTCCCAACCTTTTGTTGTCAGAGAGCCTCCTTTTTCCAGGAAAATATGTTAAGACCCCTCCCTTCTTCACATGTAATGATGTGCTATTACCTGCTTTCAGAGAACAAGGTCAGCTTTGATACAGCACCCGTGAAGCAGAAAGGGTTAAGCCATCCTGGACAGGTCGCCAGTCCATTGCAGAGCCACTCATGAACAACCACAAACACTCACACTCACTTCTATGGGCAATTTAGAATCACACCAATCAGCCTAATGTGCATATTTTTGTACTACAGGAGGAAACCGGAGTACCCAGAGAAACCTCATGCAGCATTTAGCCGATCCTTGTGAGTGTTGACATGCATCTTCTAAATGGTTTTGAGCTTTGTATGTGATTTGAATCAGAGATTAAGCTAATTGTTTTAGGCATGTCCATTCATTCATTTGTCCATTCATCCATCTTCTTCTTACCCGCTTATTCCCGAATCCAAGGTAACAGGGGTCTGCCGCGCCTATCCCAGCACTTATGGGGCGAGTGGCTGGGGTACACCCTGGATGGGTCGCCAGTCCATCTCAGGGCAACACATAGACAAACAATCATTCACACACACACGTTCACTCCTATGGACAATTTAGAATCACCAATCCACCTAATCTACATGTTTTTGGACTGTGCGAGGAAACCGGACCACCCGGAGGAAACCGCGGGGGGAGAACATGCAAACTCCGCACAGAAAGATCCCGGCCCAGGATTCTAACCCGGGACCTTCTTGTTGTGAGGCGACTGTGCTATCCACTACGCCACTGCGCCGCTCTGATATTGAT
>JAOTRA010086698.1:0-12308 GCA_026260255.1 Pseudolaguvia tuberculata | reverse complement strand
CACCAATCTTTCATGTCTAGCTACACTCTCTACCACTCCATCTAACTCACTCCAGAATCTTTCCTTTTCCTCCAACTCAGCAGCAGCAGTGGGCAAGGCTCCGGCCACAGACTGACAAGGCTTCGCACCCACACTGCGCTAGCTGTCACACCAGCACGGACATGTTTGTGCTGCGTTGCCAGGGCGATGACGTATTATTTAAGGTCACGTGCTAGCAAGCACAGGTGTTGGTTTTTGGCTATGTACGGCGTGCCTCGGTTTGTTTATGTTTTTAGATTACTTGGACTTTGGAACTTTGTATCACTATATGTGTATATATATATTCTCGTGTTTATTTTATGTGTCTCCGTGTTTTTTCGTCTGTGTCTTGTTTCCGTGTTTTTGCTGCTTGTTATCACTGTATATAATCTGCACCTCTCACTTCATTAAATATCACCCTTCACTGCATCATGGATCCAGCTCTCTTCTCTGTGCTTACGGCGTCGTTACATGAATTGAATAGGTGATTTAACAATATAATTTAGAACAGCAAAAAAATACATAAAACTTATATATAAAAGAAAAGAGTAAATAAAATTAAAACTTACGCATTTATGGTGGTTAATATGTCCAAAGTACAAAAACCTCAAAGTTTTTGTAGCGAAGTGAAGTCTCGGGCTGCAAACACGCCAAGTGTGTAAAATCTGGAAGAAAGGGGACTTATATATGGATATCGTCATAAAAAAAAAAAGATTATATTATGCCTTGTTTTAATGGAAAATTACAAGAGTGCCACCAAACAAGAGGACCTACATCACAAGGGTAACCTACGTCACAATTAGGAAAAAGACTGAAATAATGATAACTGCATCGCTAAAGGAGGAGCCTGATTGAGTATTTGAAAATAATGGGAATTTGGCAAAACTGGATTGGATAATTTAAAAATAATGGAAATCCATTGGTCTAGAAGAGGGTGGGACTAACGCTTCAAGAGTATAAAAAGGGACAGATTTGTGAAAGGATTTGCACAATCTTTTCGGAACTGGCACCATTTGGAAACTTGCTTTCTGACTGCAATAAATTCGAGTTTTTGCTCTTCTCACCATAGACTCAAGAATCTTCATTATTTTAAGAAGAATTTTGTATGACAATTGAATTTGGACATAGTGGAAATTGGTCTATCCTCAGTCACCCCCTACTGATGTGTCTGCTCAGAGGAAAACTTTGAATTCTGACATATTTTATTGGTGACCACGAAGGGACGGTCAGCGTAACGCTGTGAACCTGAGCTTGGACCACTCACCCGTTTGGGTCACAGAAGCCGGCACATCTTAAAAAGCCAGGTAAGCAGACACCTGTTAAACTCAAAATCTGTGTATAGTTTATCTCTGGCCTAAGGGGAGAGGTGGCCCAAGGGAGGGGGAAGGCAGCTGACTGTGGGCTAAATTAATTTAGGGGTGTTACATTTATTTTTGGTGAGAAGAGTTAAAAATAGGCCAGATCGGAGAGTCACTGTTTTATAGAAACAGGGTGAGACCCGATAAAGTGAAGTGAAAAGTGAAATAAAGTAAAGTATAGAGGGGAGCTGAAATAACAATACAAAATTTGATTTGCTTTTACTTAGGTTAATAAAATTTTTTAAAAATAGAGTGGCGACAACTGTGGCGTGTAGAAGGCATTCGTATCCATGTGTAACGGAGTTATAAAAATAGTTTAATTCATGTAGAAATTGGGACAATTATGAATAGTACAATTGGCTGTTGAATCAGTCATTGAGCACATGATGTTGCGGGGGTGGAGCTAATGCAGGCAGCATAGTTTCTGTGTCTTCCTGCTGGTGAGTCGCGTCTGTAATTTACTACATCATAAAAACCAAGTTTACATTGTTTTAAAGCACAAGTTTAATTTTCAAACTGCACTCAAGTTTACTTGTTGTCTGTCAATCGCTATACGATAGGACAATAGTTAAGATAATATGAACAGTGTTTTATTGGTCTGTCTGTGAACTTCCATCCTCTGTTTATTTAATTTAAAGACTTTTTCATGCAACATCAACGATGTATTCTGATCAGCTTTTTGGCCGAGTTGTCCCAAGTATGTTTTCATTTTGTTTAGTCATTATTTGTGTTAATATCAGCTGTAATGTTAGTTGACTGTTAGCTGATAGCACAGGTGCTGTATGCTTGCACACGTGCTTAGGTGTGCGGGTGCGCCATTTTGAGGCAGCGTTCTAAATTTATAGATTTTATTCATGTAAAATGGTCATTTAAGGTTTTACTGTGTAAATGTAAAAAGACTGTTTAGCCGTGTTGTCCCAGTATGCTTCAGGCCCAGTAAACACCTTGTGACCGTCCTGATCTCCTTGTGAATTATTTCAGCAAACATAATGTAACACATGGTTACAGTAAACACGTTTTAACAGGGATAATGGAAACGATATATACAACATAAATAGAATTGCACAATAATTAAACCGAACGCGAACAAAGAATCGGATAATCGGAATACCAAAAACAAATTGAAAATTATAAAAACATTTGTGTGTACAAATAAATTTAATTAAACGTAATAACTTGTACCGTAGACAGCATCGTGTCACTGTAAAATTATACGTCATCAGTCAGGCACCCAAACTACAATTGATTGTGTCAAAAATGGGAGGGGCGTATTCCAGTTCCATACACTATTAATTCTTTTAAGTAATTAATACATAATATAGACAGTGGCAATTATTGTTTAGGTTTGACAACTACTGTTGCAGTTGAACCACTAGAGCTACACTGTGAAAGGAGCCCAGTAACATTCAAAGGAGTAGATAAAATAAATTCATAGAAAATCTATAACAACCTACACCGACTAACTGTAAAGCAGATACACATTAAATTGACATAACCAAGTGAAGCAAACAGAGTAAGACAAGGGTGCACCATGAGTAAAGAACAGTCTGAATTCACTCCAGTGGACATCATAATAATGAAACATAAAGATGTTGAAAAAGAAAATAAAAAATATATGAAAAAACGGAAATATCAAACTAAAGGAGAGTTGCAATGGCCTGAAAGTGGAACATTTAATGAAAGTGTGTTAAAAATTAAATCTAGAATAGTGTTGGAGTGAGGAAAAGAAAGGGAAAGGAGAGAAGACAGATAAAAAGCCGCAGATTATAAAATGGTTTGAAACAGGATAGGAAAGACGAGAAAGAAAAATAGCTGAAAAAGAAAAGAAAGTGTAAGAATAAACCCCCACCTTATAATGAAGGGCTTGAAGTAAGACCAGTAGGACTATATCCTGTATTGAGCAGAACAGATGAAGAAACGGGAGAAGAAATAAGATTTTGTCAGTAAATATTGTGGGAAAAGGGACACAGAAAGAACTGAAACATGCCCAGAGCTGATAACCCAAGTAACCAATTTAACTCCAGATCATTGTGATCAAGAGTGGTGGAGAAAAGGTGACCAAGTACAACAGACCCATAAAACCAATGAGTCAAACTGCTGTAAGAAATAAAGCAGAGCAACTAGTCTGGAGGGAGATATTATTCAATGAACTGCAACAAAGATTTAATAAAGCCCAGGTACATGAACAAAGAATTAGAGAAATAAGTCAAAAAAAGTGATGAGGAGGAAAGAGATGAAGGTATAGCAGAGAATGGAAGATGGATGGAAATACATGGAAGACTAAAATTTATACCTGAAGATGGACTAGATGAAAGAAATGAAATGAGAAACATGGTAAATGAACAAAAGTCACTGGTGAACAGAGGTCAAGAGATGCTAGTTGAAATGGACAACAAGGTGCATAATGCTGCAAAGAAAATGTAGGAGTCAGAAGCATCACAATGGCAAATGCTCCAGAAAGCCACAGAGATGACTCTCAAACAACAACAAATGATTGAACATTTAAGAACAGAAATAAGAAAGAATCTGAAATTCCAGAAAGCTGGAATACTTGATGGAGTCAGAGAACTTAATGATCAGCAGATAGTGGAAGAAAGATAAAAGGAGTTCAATGAAGAGCTTGAAGAAAAAGTCATTAAGCAAAGGAGTGGACGAGGTAGAGGAAGCAAGGTTTCATCTGAAAGACACATGCAAACTCATTATCAAAATGAAGAAGACGAGGAGAGAGAAACAGATAATGACTTTATTACACAGTATATTTATTATGCTCTAATAATAAAGGAAGAAAAACATCACTATGTTCCATAGACATTTATGGATGTAACAGGTCTGATAAGCCGACTGACTAATGTCTGTGATGGAGCCCAGAAATGGATAACACGATTTGAAGAAGACACTGCTGGTCATCACCTGGCTGTAGGAGATGTGAAAGCAATACTATCCCAAGTACTGGGTAAAGCTAGAATGACAGATATTTGGACAAGCTGGACACAAAGTAATGGTGGACAACCCACACCAAGATCAGAGACCCTTGAGACCTTAGAAACAACATTTGAAATGCACTGAGAGGGGCTTACCCAACAAATGCCGATCCAGGACGAGTGGAAAAACTTAAACTGGAAGACAATGTGGTCATAGCTCAGTTTATCCAAAAACTACAGAGTGCATGGGAAGAAGAAATGGGCTCTCGCTGGAATGAACTAACTGCAAGTGCATTATTCAGGTTGATGCTGAAAAGAGCACTGCCTACTGAAGTTCAAGATCAATTAGAAAATGTAGTAGGGCTAAGCGCAATGCCCTGGTCTACATTTGAAGCGAGTGTGATACATTATTCAGAATTACATCAAAATAAAGAAAAAGATCAAGAAAAGCAGCAGAAAACGTATTATTGCAACTTCACAAAGCACAACTGGGAGAACTGACACGAAACAAGCAAGAGCTCCAAGAGAAAAAGAAAAAGGAGCTACCAAACAAGCAGCCCTCTTGGTGGCAGAATCTCAAACATCTCAGGTCATGAACCAAGTAACAACCGCCAGTACTAAACATCACCTTATCAAGTCCCAATGGCACATGGAGGATATCAAATGGGACCATATCCTCAATCACCACAAAGGTGGTGAGGTCAAAACAGAGGTAGTGGAGGAAGAGGTGCATTCGTGAGAAGAACACCACCTAGAAACAACATGATGCGTGGATCAAGGTGCTAGAACTGTAATGACTCACGACATTTGATGAGAAACTGCCCTTACATGCAAAATTATATGCAAGGAAGACCAAACATGGTTCCTCAAGAGATGGAGACCCAAGCACAAAATCAGCAAGGATCAGGAAACTGGTCTGGCCAATGAGTTCAAATGCCAGTACCGCCTGGGGGAGGCCCAATGTGGCCAAACCCAACACACTTGTGAAGATGCCCAGAAAAGTTTGTGGGCGGAAATTGGGAATGAATTGACAGCACTGTTCCTGATTGATACAGGCGCAACATTCACTAGTATAGGCAAATACTCTAAGCTTCCTCTCTCCTCTAGATCAATAAAAACAGTTAGCTTCTCTGGTAAAACACAGACATTACGATTCACAGAGCCTCAAAATATAACAGTTGAAGGACTCGCAGTACAATCTCCTTTGCTTTATTCACCTAATGCACCAGCAAACTTACTAGGAGGAGATGTACTCTGTAAACTAGGAGCAAAAATACATTGTGGTCCCACAGGAGTGTGGGTCACACTTCCAGAACCTCTTGTTCATCAATGCGTGGTTATGGAAAAAGAAAATGAACACCCTAATGATCGGGCAAGGTTTTGAATTTAGGACAGATCGTTAGGGATTCAGAAAAAGTGAGAGTGGACACCTCATTTATACACCTATCACCAGAGTAGGATTTCACAAGTCACAATAGAATGCATGGTAGCCACACAAGTCATGGTTAGCAGAAGAGTAGGGATTCATACAGAGACAGATCAAGATGCACAATTGTCACAACAAACAGAAGAACAATAAATAACCGAATGAAAAAAAGGAAGCTTCAATAAAGTCCCAGAGGACACCAAACAGATGTAGGGTTAGTAAAATCAGCAGGATTAGTGAAAATACAAACAAAACCAAATGTGAAACTACCTTACCAGAGACAATATCCATTATCACAACAGGTGTTGGAGGGCATTAGGCTCAGAATTTTTCAGCATCCCAGTGCACTCCGAGTCACAATTTCTGTTTGCATTCAATTATGGTGGGAAAAAAGTATCCCTACACCAGATTACCATATGGCTACTGTGAAAGCCCATCAATTTTCAATCAAGTTTTAGCTCGAGATTTGGCTAATCTGCATATACGTAGATGATCTTCTAATATGTAGTCAGACTAAAGAACAGTGCTTACAAGATACATTAACTGTTTTAAAAACAATGGTCCATATTACAGTAAACCACTTCAATTACACGTATAAAAAATTTGCATCAGCAATTTTGACCCAAACAACCCATTGCCTATTTAAGTACAGCATTGGATAACGTGGAGAAGGGCTTGCCACCATGTTACCGTGCTGTAGCAGCCGCAGTATTTGCTTATAAAAAAGCGTCAACCAGTAACCCTGTATCACATGCAATTTCTGTTTGCATTCAATTATGGTGGGAAAAAAGTATCCCTACACCAGATTACCATATGGCTACTGTGAAAGCTCTATTGATCATGCTCTATTGCTCATGCTCTATTGAAGAGTCAAAACTTTGTAATAACTAATGTATGGCAAAGATGTAATTCTATTAGCACCAGAATTAACAATTGAAATGTGTAGTACAATTAATCTCGCTGATAGAATGATGTTACCAGATGATGGAACTCCACACGAGTGTATTGAAGAGTCACAAAAATACTTAAAAGCCAGAGCAGATCTAAGACCAGAACCATTGGAGAATGCTAAGTATATTTTCTTTGTGGATGGTTTGTGCTATCGCACAAGCAAGGCCAATAAAACTGGGTCATGCAATATCTTAGAAACAGATTCATTCAGTGTTGCAGAAAGTGCAGCAATACTGCAACCATGCTCCACACAATTGGCAGAAATTAAGGGTCTGAAGCCTGTAAGATCGTTGAGAGACAAGAATGTACAATTTATATACATTGAATACGGAGTCTGTCATGCATTTGGAGCAATGTGGGCACAAAGAGAGTTGTTAAGGGCAGATGGATCAACAGTAACCCATGGACCAGCAATAGCAGAACTATTTATGGCCATGATGCTAGCTAAATCATTAGCAATTGTTAAGTGCATGGCACACAAAAAAGATGCTTCACTTGTTACTGGGAGTAACACTGTGGCAGATGAGATGGCTAAAAAGGCAGCAGTAGGGAACACTCATGTAATGGCATTAATGCAAGAAGAAGAAGAACAAACCCCAGTACAATTGAATGTAACAATAGATGATATAAGACAATATCAAGAGACAACAAGTCCAAATTCATGTCAGGTCAGGTCAGGTTCCCCCTTTTTCTCGTCATGTCAGGTCAGGTCAGGTTCCCCCTTCTTCTCGTCATGTCAGGTCAGGTTCCCCCTTCTCGTCATGTCAGGTCAAGTTAGGTTCCCCCTTTTTCTCGTCAGGTCAGGTTCTCCTTTTCCGGTCACGGTCAGGTCAGGTTTTCCCCCTTCTCTCGTCAGGTCATGTCAGGTTTTCCCCCTTCTCTCGTCAGGTCAGGTTCCCCCTTTTCTCGTCATGTCATGTCATGTCATGTCAGGGTCCCCCTTTCTTTCGTCATGTCAGGTCAGGTTTTCCCCCTTTCTCGTCAGGTCAAGTTTTCCCCTTTCTCGTCAGGTCAGGTCAGGTTTTCCCCCTTTCTCGTCAGGTCAGGTCAGGTTTTCTCCCTTTCTCGTCAGGTCAGGTCAGGTTTTCCCCCTTTCTCGTCAGGTGAGATCAGGTTTTCCCCCTTTCTCGTCAGGTCAGGTCAGGTTTTCCCCCTTTCTGTCAGGTCATGTCAGGTTTTCCCCCTTTCTCGTCAGGTCATGTCAGGTTTTCCTCCTTTCTCGTCAGGTCCTGTCAGGTTGTCATGTCAGGTTTTCCTGTCAGGTCAGGACAGGGTAAGGTCAGGTCATGTCTGGTTTTCTCGTCAGGTCATGTCAGGTTTTCTCGTCAGGTCAAGTCATGCTGGGTTCCCCCCTTTTCTCGTCAGGTTCCCTCTTTTTCTCGTCAGGTCAGGTTCAGGTTCCCCTCTCTCCTTATGTCCTGGTTCCCGGCCTTGCTCCTCTTTTCTCCCAGAGGGGTCCCTAGTGGAACGCCTGGAGGTGTTCATAGAGGGGAGAGTACTGTCACGTCCTCCTCTGGTGTGAACGTCTCCAGCGCATTTCCGGTGTGCAGCGGCGCTCGCACGGGCTTGGCTGCGCTTGAGCGCTCTCGTGTCTGTGCGTGAGCGCATGCGCAGCTGAGTCTCGTCTAGCGCTGATTTGCCTGTGGTTATAAGCCGGCAGAATTCTCCTGGGGGCCATTGGATTATCTCTCATCTCTCGCCTTTCCCCCCACCCGTAATCTCTTGCTCTTGTTCATGATCTCGTCTCGTCTCATGTCGTTTCGTCAGGTTTTTGTTTAAGTCTTATTTTTCTGGTTTTTCTCCTTAGTTTAAATCCAGTGGTTTTTCTATTTATTTTTTATTCTTTGCCCTTTTTTCCGAATAAAATGGACAATTTAAACCTGCCAATCCTGCGTTTGTGTGCGCTCTTTCTCCCCGATCCTGCTCCCCATTCCCACTCTGACACTTCCAGCTTTTTTCAGCTCTGTCTACTCTCTAAAATTAAATATTTACTCTCTGAAAAACCTCTAGAGATAGCTGTTCATGCTTTTATTACTTCACGTTTAGATTATTGCAACTCCCTGTATTGTGGTATCCCCAAGTTTCAAATAGCACGATTACAATTGGTTCAAAATGTGGCAACTAAATTTCTCAAGAAAGCCCGGAAATATGATCATGTTACTCCTCTTTTACAAACTCTCATTTGGCTTCCTGTTAATTTTAGGATTGATTTTAAATTCTCGTGTCTGTGTATAAATGTTTGCACAATCTCGCAACTAGTTACTTATCTGAATTGCTACATTCCTACAACCCTATCAGAGATTTAAGATCGGGCAATCAAAATCTCCTTTTAATTCCCTCCTCTAGGCTGAAACGTAGAGGAGACAGAGCTTTTTCCGTGGTGGATCCTAGATTGTGGAACAGTCTTCCAGCAGACCTCAGAGCTGCTCTGTCACTCTCGGTTTTTAAATTCAAATTGAAAACATATTTGTTCTCCTTAACATTTGTAAATTGATTGGGGTTTTCTATTGTTTATTAAGTGACATGTCTCAGCTCATGCTGACTGGCTTGGGATTCGTATATGTTTTATATTTCTTTTTACTATGTTGTACAGTCCTTTGGTCAGAGTTGGACTGTTTAAATGTGCATTATAAATAAAAAAACTAAAAAGAACTAAGAACTTGTGTATCCGCTAAAAAATCCCAAACTCATTAATATCAAATATTGTTCATTAGTACAGGTGTACAGTATAAAAAGTTATCTTCCATAGTGAATATTTTTGTATGAATCAGGTTTTAATTTATTTATTCATTCATCCATTGATTTTCTAATCCACTTATCTACTCATTTGGGGTCACGCATAGGTAGGATACACACTGGACAGGTCGCCAGTCAAGCGCAGGGCTGTTTTAATTTACTGCAAAAAAAAATTCTAAAATATATATACATTTTCTTTGTAAAACAATAGAATTATTGACCAGTGGATTTTTCTCATTTTCATTAAACCATATTTAACCATAATATAACCATATATATTAATTATATTTACCCGCTTATTCCCTAATTCGGGGTTACAGGGGTCTACTGTGCTTATCCCAGCAAACATAGGGCAAGAGGCGGGGGTACACCCTAGACAGTATGCCAGTACATCTTAGTGCAACACATAGAAAAACAACCATTCACACACACACACGCACGCACGCACGCACGCACCCACGCACACTTTCACTCCTATGGACAATTTAGACTCACCAATTGACCTAATCTGCATGATTTTGGACTGTGGGAGGAAACCAGAGTACCCGGAGGAAACCCACGCAAGCACGGAGAGAACATGCAAATTCCACACAGAAAGATCCCCAGTTCGGGATTCGAACTCGGGACATTCTTATTGTGAGGCAACCGTGCTATTCACTACGCCACCGCGCAGCCTTCACATCGATTGTAATACTTTAATCGACATTGCTTTGGCAGGTACTGTTGCATTCTTAAAGCTTCGTTTATTAAAATAAAGGTCCTTGGTTAATAAATAAAGGTTGTTGCCTGTGTAAAAAATTAGGAGAAACAAAAGCAACTATTCAAGATCTTTCAGCATCTGTATGTATGCGTGCATGTATTCACGATGATGGAACTTGTTCCCTAGTACATAGAAATATTGTGGAAAAATATGCGAATGGATCTTGTTTATGCAATAATATATCTATATTAGTCAACAGTAATTATGTTTGAAAATACTGCAGTATAATTCCGGTTGGGAGAAGTGGCAGACTTATGGCACATCACAGCAGAGGCGCTATGGTTTTCACTCCTCCTCCACACAGACACACTTTAAGCATGACACACTGAGAACAGATGGAGACAATCTGAGTCAGCAAACAGAGAAACAAGTATGTAAAATGATTGCCAAAAGTCACTCATAGATCCATAAATATAAATAAAATTTGCAGTTTTACAGTATTCTTTTGCTAAAATGAATGTGTATACTTTCTTAATATGTATACATTTCATTCATTATTCATTCATTCAGTCATTCAGTCATTTTTTCATTTTCTATACCTGTTTATTCCAGAAGTCGTGGTCATGGGGAGCCTATCCCAGCTCTCTGAAGGGTAAAACATGTTGCGTATTTAGTACATTTAATATATTATATGATAACAAATGTCCTCTAACCTTTTGTAAGATGGTGTTATAACCAATAAATGTTAACTTTAAAGTTTAAACATATAGTGTGTGTTGAACATATAGTTTGATAGCTTTAGTAAAGCTGATTTAATTTAGTTAATTTGTTTGCATCAGAACCGCATTTGGAGTCATTTTGCTTATCCCTAATTTTTTACATTATTTTACATACTTCATACGAGCATACTAAGCACTGGTATTCTATTCATGATCAGCCTTCAAGCAAATTTAAGGTCATGATATGACAGTGAGCATAAATTATTTGTGCGGTATCCTACTATGTAAACTTTTACTTTCTCAAATCTTTCCTCCTGCGCTAATAAAAGAATATTTGCCTGTTTTTACATTCCCATATGTTGCGCTGCGTGCGTGTGTGTGTCTTCAATCCGCAAAATTGGCAGGTACATGGACACTGTTAGTGTATAGACAGATATGTAGATAGTTGTGTATAATAAATAAATAAATAATAAATAAATAAATAAATAAATAAATAAATAAATACGGACACATGGAAATCCACCCACACTGTACCAGAGCTTATACTGACCGTCTTAGCGCTCATTCGCGGACTGAAATTTCTGTATTTTCTGGTGTATTCCCAGCTTTCAGGAGTATCGAGGTTAAATAAAATAAAATAAAATAAATAAATAAATAAATAAATAAATAAATAAATAAATAAACTAAAGGACACGAGAAACGAAGGGCGAAAGTATTGCTCAAGGTGTTCACGGAGACACGGTGTTTAATGCAATCAATTCTCGATTTTCGGTAAGATGCAAATAATAATTTTAAATACTGATCGGATTTTGATTACCTGTATTTTTAACTTGCATGCACTTATTAACCAGTGTGTTTTGTTCTCATCAAGCAGGGCATTTCTGATTTTACTCTGTGTTTATCGGTTTTAAGCATGAAATAAAAAGTATCAACCAATTTTAGCTTCGTTTGAATTAATTGCATAAATTTATTAGGTCGATTAGTGATTCTAAACTGCCCATAGGAGTGAATGTGTGTGTGAGTGGTTGTTTGTCTATTTGTTGCCCTGTGATGGACTGGAGACACGTACAGGATGTATCCCTGCCTCTCGCCCAATGTGAGCTGGGATAGTCACCAGATGACTCCAGTGATCCCGTGAATTAGGGAATAAGGACTGCATTCCGCTCTAGTGGCAAACAGTTTACACATCACTAAGTGGTTTATACTAAAACTTCAGTGACAATCAATTGTGGTAGCTACCTTACACTGTATAATTATTGTTTTATATTTCATTATTCTCATATTCATTAATTCATCGATTCATTCATCTTTTAACCTGCTTATTCTCTAATCGTCTAATCTGGGGTCATGGGAAATGTGCTGCCTTTCCCAGCGCACATAGGGTAAAAGGCAGGGGTACAATTAGATGCACACACACACACACACACACACACACACACACACACACACACACACACACACACACACACACACACACAC